>CAEFZX010006870.1:0-11944 GCA_903066825.1 Alfaro cultratus
TTGAAAGCACTTCAAGCTGGTTTGAAGTTTACACTCAAAGCACATTTCAGCAGCAAGGTGGTTCAAAGTGATAAAAATATAACATAATAAACCAAAAAAAAAAAAAAATTAGGTTGCTGTGCAAAATACGTATTAGAAACCAGACTAGAAATATTCTGTTTTCCAGTTATTATATAAGGCATCTCTAAAAATTTTCTTCTTTTTTTTTTTAACGAAATGTATGTAAACTTGAAGAAATCAAAACAAAATTTTTTTTCATATAGAAAAGAGAAATTCTCCCAACCTAACTGACCTAAAGGAAGCAAATCTTAGCCTGATTTAATGTCAGACTGTATTTATCTGGTTTCCAGTATATATCCTGAAAACGTAGAAAACTGTCTGTTTTAGTTGACTCTGGATTCCTGCAGGGTGAAACGATCGCTCTGTGCCGACCTTAAATAAATCTGTGTTTAAGACACTTTATGCATTGAGCGAGAAGCCTGACCTAAATAAAAGGTCAAGCAGAGCAGTTTGAGGAATTTTGAAACTTTTAATGGATTTTCTCGACCATTAAAGTGTATTTTTTAAGACTAAAGAAAGGAAAACTTATCTGCTCCATAACATTGTTGAAAGAAAATATTGGTATTAACCCTTTGCACTGGAACTTTGGTATTTGCTAGTCACTTTTTCTTTTATTCACTTTTATTCAAGGTAACAAAAAAACAAAATCAGTTTTCAAAATACAAGCCTTCTCATTAGTTGTTAGAGGATTGACATTGGTTATCACTGTGAAAGTATATAAGCAGCTGCTTGTATCCGAGCAACACAAAACAGAAGAAAAGATGGCGAGAAAAGGTCATCCTGTTAAGAACGCTTCAAAATAAAACACTTCCTGTTTCCAAACTTAAGTATGTTTCACTTTACCTTTTTGTGATTTTGTGCAGTCATGCTAAATTCAGTGAGTAAATAATCAAGCACTGCAAAAACACCAAAATTTACCAAGTAATTTTGGTCTAGTTTCTAGTGCAAATAAATTAGTTCACCTGAAATAAAACAAACCAACTTATAAGTAATTTTTCAACAAGATATAGCAGCTTGGTTTAAGTCAATAATCCCTTAATATTGATGAAAAAGTTAAAATTCCACTTCCGCCGTTACCTAGCAACGCCAGCCAAGCCAGCCCGTTACCTAGCAACACCAGCCAAGCCCAGCCCATTACCTAGCAACGCCAGCCAAGCCCAGCCCGTTACCTAGCAACCCAGTTCTAGTTCCACTGGCAGATTATTTCACTTATAACATGGGAAAGATACATTGTTATAAGTGAATAGAACTGGTACTTTTTAAAATCAATATTAAATAATTATTAACTTAAACAAGCTTCTATGTCTTACTGAAAAATTACTAAGTGTTTAAATTATAATTACATAATAACTAAGTAAGTCACAACAATTTCGACTGTAAATACGTGAGGTAACACAATGAGAAAACAAACCTTGTGTATATATAGATTTTAAACTTGAACAACATAAGTTTTTGTTTTTACCAGTCAGTGAAACCCTGTTTTGGATTTATTTAATAATTTTCTGTAGGTGACAGTAACAAAAACATAAATTTCTTGCTTCCAAAACATTTCTCTCTGTGTGTGTTTTTAACCTGATATTGGTCCTGCGTGTCTGTTTTTCATTCACTCTTTCTTATTTTCTAGTTTTTTACAGACTGAAAAACATTCCCCACCACAAATTGTTAAATTTTTAAGTAAAATGATGATTAAAAAGTGCATCTGGTGTTTGCTGTTAGCGCCCACGCAGTCAGCCACTCATTCTTCCTCTGCGTTTTGTTTGAGTGACTGACAAAGTGTAACTGAGCAGAGGAAAAGCATGAGCAGCCAAGCGTCCCGCGCCTGTTGAGGGCGAATCCGTGTGTGTTCACTTTCTCTATTTATTAGCGTGCATGAGGGGAAAAGGATAAACTGCAAGCTAAGCGAGTGAAAAGCTTACACATTGTAAGGTTTTTCTGTTCTTTTTTTTATCATTTTGCCTCCAAGCCAGAAGAGTTAATGATGCCTTTTAGAACAACAAAGTGTTAACAGAAAATGGAGTCCCAGTGGGAACGGGTCGGCGTCTACATTCAGCGTAGATTCTCTGGATTCTGTGTTTTGAAGTTGGCCTCTGGCTATTCTCAGCAGCTCCTCGGGGCTTTCCCAAAGAATGAAAGCTGCCTCTGTTTCCTTCCACCTAAACACCTTCAGAATCACAGACAGCGCCTCAGGTATCAAACTAACTCAACCAGCTGTGTCTGCTTGGATTTACCAGGAAACAAGTGTAGAAAATGTCAGATATTCTGGAGAAATATATAAAAAAAACACCTTGTCTCCATGAAGCTACAACCCAGTGAGAGTAATGAAAGGCTTCATTCACAATGCAAACAGGGAAATGTTACAAGCAGCTTCTGATCATAGTAATTACGTCCTCTCATCCTCTGCTTTTAGTGTCTCACCAACATCATTTGTAGTAAAGTGCCACCGTTTTCGCTGTTTAATGGCCAAGAATGGTGACATCTAGTCAGAAGCTCTGGTGATTAAAGAGGACATCTCAGCGTACACACACACACACACACACACACACACACACACACACACACACACACACGCACACACACGCACGCACCTACACTCACAAGCGCGCACACACCTCCTGGTTATTCCACCAAGTATTGATTTCTGAACTCTTCCTGAGTTAAAACATTAGTATTGTTGTTTATAAATGAATATTAACTTGTTTTCTTTGATTTTTTTTAAGATCTAAAAGCTCTGCATCTTTTACCTATTTTGACAATTTCTCATTTTCTGCAAATAAATACAACATTTTTGCTTGTAATTTCAGAGACATGTTGTCAGTAGTTCATAGGACAAAAGAACAACATTTGTTTTACTCAAACTTTTTTTTCCCAGAGCGTTATACACATCATGTTGAAGTATTGTATTTGATTTTTATCTTCCTGTTTTCTCCTGGAAGACCAAACTTAAATCTTTAACAGTGGAAATTCCTATTGCCATTCAAATTTTACCAAAAAAGGCAAAAAGAATTAAACAAGAATAACCCAAATTCAGAATGATTTAATCTTTCCAGCTTTAAATTGATCAAATCTACATGAATAGAGAAAACAAATTGCATGAGGAGAACCGAATGAAGTCTGCTCTGTTTTTTGTTTTAGTTGCTGTTCTCTGTTTACATGAGGCTGAGAGATAAGCAGAGATTCATTCTCACTGGTTGATTTTAGGCTCCAACCTTTTAGTGATTTAATTCTAAAGCAGACTAAGCAAGAGCTGAAGAAATGACAGTTTGAGGTCGCTGCGCAGTGACACGATTGTGCGTTAAACAGCTGAGCATGCAAGCAAACATCTGCAGTCTTGTCTGCATGAGCCTTATGTGAACCTCGACTTCCTAATTTACTTTCACAAAAAGTTTATTTTTAAACTAAGATGGGTACGTTCAGCGCAAAAATGAAGATTAGTTCTTCACGCGTGCTTCTTTTATACTTCCTAATCTAATGCAAGAATGTTTTATCTATGTCACCGTTATGATGGGGATTCATTTTTCTTCAGTATTTTGTCTCTATAATTTATAAACATTTGTACTTTTAGCTTAATAGTTTTTATTTAAATGCTTAGTGACTAAAAATCCTCGGTAACTTTTAAATGTTTCTCCTCAACGCTGCGGATGTTTCGTTCCACTTCTTGGTCTTTATTCTATTTTTAACCAAATTCTGTGAGCTTGTTTTCTGCCCTGTTGCTGTTTTATTTGGTGAGTTGACCCAGTTTCTCCAGTTGGATTGTTCAAAGTCTTTTCCATACGGTGTCTGAAGCAATATGTGAAGTTTTCTCCTTTATAAACTGTAGGACCAATCTGAGGCTGCTTCTGTCGCTGTGCTGTGAAAAATATCTGTTCCCTGACGGAAACTGTCGTTTCTCTGGGTTTTTTCACACTTAAATATTTAATATCAGATGTACCAACATGTCAACACCAGATACTTCATCATTCCTACTCTAATGTTTAAAATGCTACTAACATTAGCATAATTTGTAATTACATTGTACCGGTGTTACAGGAATAGCAAACTTTAAAAAATTATTTATTTGGATTTTGAGATGTAGGATGTTCCATATCTTAACCTTTATAGGTTGAAAGGTGTCGCTGTTGGCACAGTTTTACAAGCTAACTTTGCTTTACTGTAACTCTGCGATTCTTCGCGCTATCTGAAAAACTCCAACGGTTTCTGAAAGGACAGACATTGCGCTTTCCAACCAATATCAGGTTATTATAGTAATTTTACTCCTACAGTTGCAGAGAGCATGTTTTTCTTCAGTTTAATCTGATGAAACACTTTTTTAATACAGTTAATTGCGAAAATAACTTGTTACATATTGAAAGTTCCAGGTATTATGGAAAAATGGGCAAAAATATTTACTCAAAGGACATTTAAAGAACTTTGTACAATTAAAATAAGCAAAACTATCCAGGCAGAGATTTGAAACTTAAAATCACCTTATAAATACTGAGTTTAGCAAATAAGTTAACAAGTTTTAATATCTTATGTTTCCCCAACAGTGAAAGCAGCCAACAGCATGAAGAGATTAACCTTTTATATGTACCGACAATAACATAGAAATTGTTTTCCTGTGTGATAGCATTTAGTTTGTCTTATTCAATCATATCTCATGCTGGTTTTTTGCTCTTGGGGGCCCTCTGGTGGTCTGGGGGCGGTTCTGGCAGTAACAACAATATGGGCAATGAGCCTTTTTGCAAAATTTCAGACATATTTTTACAGTTTGAAGTGATGAAAGTCAAAATTTGAACATTGAGATTAATGTTCAGATTTTCATAACTATTTCAAAAATATTTATTTTTTGTTTGTTTTGGTTGCAGTCGTTCATATGAGCATGGTATGTTCTGGGTCTTTCTCCTGCTGCAAACCCAAAGGAAAGCTGTTGCTTGGATATTTTCTTTCTGTCAGGGTTTGACTTCCAGAAAGCAGAATTGATGGTTTTATCATTTCTGCATCGTCCGGGCCCTGAAGCAGCACAGCCGCCCCTCCACCATGTTTGACTGATGCTGTGATGTATGATGTTATTTTTGCTGGACACAAAATGTTCCACTTAGTCTGGGCCATCCACTGAACATTTTCACAAAGACTTAATGTACTTTGTTTTGTTTTTTTGGTTCCAATTTGCAACATGCTAGAACCAAAAATATGGACGTCTTATTGTTCAACCATAAACTCTGAGATTTAACTGAGTCAAGTGAAGATTTAGATGTTGGTCTCCCCTGACCGCACGTCACTACTAAGTATATAGAGCAAACGTCATTTTCTGTAATTTAGTTATAATCTCATTATTATGTTATTCCTGCTGTTAAAGGAAGCAGTTGCTGCATTGACTCTGAATTTCAGTTCTTTAGATTGAAATTCTTTCCATTGTAGCTTCATGAACTAAATCTGCTTCCCAGAAACATTTGGTTTCAGCAGCTGCTCTGCTAGTCGAGGCAACATTGATCTTCATAATGTCTGCTGGCAAAGTACTGATGCATTGTAATCCTGAAGCTTTTGACTGAAAAATGAGGTGTATATTAGACCTAAATCTATTTATAGAATGTTTTCAAAGAATGGGAATGATGACCACAAATCATCATTCCCTCTTTGGCTTCAGTGGCCTCTTAGTTTTTATATTTAATTCCAAAATTAAAAAATGCCATCTTATGAAAATAAACCAGTTTGTGTTGTCTGAAGAAACAAGTCAACACCATTTACAAGTTAATATTTCTTCCTATCAGCTGTAAATGAAGTTACTAAATGAATTTCACACACTGAACAAACCGCAGGTCTGCCACACATTAACTGGGTTTAATACCTGACATAATTAGCCATAAAGTTAAAGGGTGTCCCAATTACTGAGGGCTGGAGTGAAACTTGGTGGTACACAGCGGCGACTCCCCCCTCATTAACCTTTAGAAAACGACCCGACATGTGTGCATGCACCGATTTGGACATGGAGGGAAAAGGTGCATGCGGTGACGCATCAACGCATCGTCTGACTCACAAAGGGGTTTGGCCTCATTACTGCAAACCATCGGAATATAATGATCATCTTAACGGCGCCACTGTTTGGGCTTAATGCCACACAGAACAGTAAACGGGTGTAAAGTTTTGCTAGCATGTTTTTTAGTCTCAAATTAAAAGCATTAAATAAAAAACGCAGCATATATTGGGACAGAGGTGGATTTTACAGTAAATGAAACTGGAGGGTAAAATAAAGAGGTCAGGTGTAAATTAAACAAAGTATAAGGAAGGGGATTCCAACACTAATCTCAGAATTTTGATTTTAATCTTGAAATTCTGACTTTTTAAAATCAAAATGTTGTCTTTAATCTCAGAATTCTGACTTTTAACTCATAATTCAGATTTGAATATCTGAATTCTGATTCTAATTTCAGAATTATGATTTTAATCTAAGAATTCTGAGCTTTTTTCCCCTCAAAATTCTGATTTTAATCTTAAAATTTTGACTTTTTAAAATCAAAATGTTGTCTTTAATCTAAAAATTCTGACATATCAGAATTCTGACTTTTTAAAATCAAAATTCTGACTTTAATTTCATAATTTTGATTTTAATCTCAGAATTCTGACTTTTATACTCGGATTTTCAACCTTAATCTTCTGAGATCAAAAGTCAGGATTTTGAGGAAAACAAAATCAGAATGTTTTTTTTTTTTTAATATATATTCTGTAGGAATTTCCGCTATGGGAAACCTTAGAAGATTTAACAGCGATGTTCTCAGACTTGCCTGCTTTAGGGATCTGGGTTACTGCTTTGGTCTTCACAGCATTTTATGTCTTATTGAAAACCTGAACAAGCTTCTCACGTAATTAAAGTTAAAAATGTAAAACTTTACAGAGGTTGAGAAAAGAGTCCATGAACATGAAGAGGAGAAATAAATCCAAATCAAACAGGGAGCCATTAATATGTATGAAGTCAGTTCTCTCTGTACTGCAGATTATCATCCTGCTTCTGTAGGGGGTGTGACAAGAGCTGGAAACGCATCAAGCTAGTTTGATTTTCACATCGACGCAGATCTGTATCACTGGAACTTGGGACGGCTATAAATAGTCTCACTGGGAGAAAATGCAACCCTACGTTATTTTGAATCTAGTCAAGAAAACTTCTGGCATCTTGTCTGATCTTTTAGGAGTTTTTACACCGCAGATATTTTCTACTAAAAATCCTTGCCAACTTCTCTGTGACCCCATTCAACTCCTGAATATTTTAAAGTTGACCTACTATGCTTCCTTGAACAGGTTTGGATGTGTCTGAGGCAAGGTTTCCCCCAGAAAACTTGCTAAGCCTGGCGGTTGGGTGCTATGACAGTCATTCATCCAGCAGTCCGTCGTGTTTTTGAGTTAAAAAATGTTTAAAGTTGACAGAAAATTAAATAAATATCACTTGATAATGATGTTATTGAAAGATTGCAACATAAACACCTGAAGACCAACTATAAAGTCTTTTAAAAATGCAAAGACTTTAAAAAGACAATGCTTAGCCTGGTGGGGGCACAGGTAGAGCCTGGTGGCCCGCCAGGCTTATAATACATGGGGGAAACCCTGCTGAGGACTACACAAAACATTTTTTGGATTTTGAAAACTGCATTTTGTGCCAGTAAAGCAAAATGCAGAGACTAAAACTGACTCCATTTATTTACAGATTAATTCACCAGATTTTAAAATTATTGTATAAACCTGGCAGAACAATAGCCAATAATTAAACAATAACCATTTAGCATTTTTTGTAAGGTGACACTGAGGAATTTCTTGGCATGTTTTCATGATGGAAACAGCCTCTAAGATCAACTCAATCTGCAGTGAAATCTTCCCTCTTTTATTCGCTCAGCTCGCTACCAAAAATACTTTTGGGACAGAAGACGTAAAATCCTCCTTTTATCTTTCTTTCCGTCTTTTATTCTTGTAAAATGCCATTGTATTGAACACAATAAGATTCACTCGCCTTCCTTCTGTCTTTGTTAGCCTCCTAATCACCATTGTACAGCAGACAATGCAGCAGCTGTCTCTGCTACACACAGAAGGAGCAGCCGACTGTCAGCCCTTAAACCAACACGCGCCGCCTGACAATGACATTTCATTTAGGGACCGAGTGTGTTTGTTGATGGGCTGCTACCACTCCAACTCTTCCTAACTCTGTGAATGGAGCTCTTATGTTCTTTTTTATCATTATTTAGCTCTGTGCGCTGAAAGCGAGGACATGTATCTGTTGCCTCCTGCTGCTCACTCACAGAGAAGCGTGACACATTTTGCTCAGAGCTGCAGTGAGTCTTATCACACCAGGGTTTGTTTTTTTTCTCTCCTCATAATGAAACCAGGTAAAGAGACTCTGTGTGCTATTTTGGTCAGAGCATAGTAACAAAATAAAACATGCATAGAAAACAACTGCTTTGAAGAACTACTGAGGCAGGAAAAGTTTGGGAACTGTTTTGCTCTTGCACACCGCTCTAAAATAATTTAATAAATCTCCTGGAAAAAAGCAAGGCGGCAGCGTACAATTAATCCTGACATTTAAAGCATGCAACCAAAACTGCTTGATGCAGGGAGGTTTTGCTTTTTAATGACATTAGAGGGGGGTGGCGAGTTGATGGAATGGCATTGATTAACTCATTCATACCTGATTCAACATGAATGGATTCATATTTCAGACCTGGAGCTAAAATGTGTGCTTTGACCTTGGCAGCCAGAGGCTTTTATATGCTGGTAAAAAATGGTTTAAACTTCACGTTGCAAATGAGAAAGTTGTTCCAACAGTAAATGATACAGTTCTGGACATATTAAAGTCACCAGGAAACCTTGTTGAAACTCATTTTGTGATTTATGTTACTTTCACACCAAACGCGTTACAACGCTTCTAGTTCGACGCTTGTGCTCTTGGAAGCCAGACGCGTCAAAATCGATCTAGACGGGCGTTGAGAGGAGATTCCTTGGCGTACGTTTCCTTTAAACTCTTCCACTGTCTCCTGCATTTCAACTAAATAAAAACGTTTGTTTAAAGTTTATTTAATGTGACTCAACGTTATTGCTGGATGGATTTGTATAGCTCAAATGCGGGAAAATATTTTCAAATAGTAAAAGTTAAAACTTACCCAACATTCCAACTTTCTCATTGATACTCTTCCAAGGAAGGTCCTTTCCATTCATGTCTCTGTAGTCATAACTTAATTGGTCATAGACTATAGGAAAATATCTGAAAATGAGCCACTGCGCCTCATAGCAGAGTCTCTCTGACGCTCAAATTTTCCAACTCCAGCGTTGGATGCCTCGAACGCTTAAAATGCTTCAAATTACGCAGCGCTTGATGCACGAAATGTGCCGTAACGCACCCTTGACGCGCCTCCACATAAACTTTGAACATAAGCCAGACACCCCTGAGGCTCAAAACAGTGTTTTCACACCTGATAGTCCAGTAAACTTGGTTAAATTGGGACCAAAATTGAAACATTTGTTACATATTCAGACTGCATTGAGTCAAACCAAACAAACCCTTTAAAAAACCTGTTCTCCTCCTTGCCTGTGGGGGCGCTGCACCAAGAACTACTGATGGAAACGGCACAAACACCTCTGAAGAAGACATGAGTGCAACTCCTTCACAAAAATGGATTTTAGTGGTTGTACAATTTCTCTTTTGTCTCTAATAAAAGAGCACAAGCTATTTCTCCAGCTAGCCCGCTTGTTTTGGTTGTATTTACCCAGAATGCCCTGCGCTGTTGTCTGCTTCCTGCTTTTAGAGCGGTCTCCGGTTCGCCTGGCTTTCACATATGCATTCGAAACCAAGATCTAGGTTTGTTGGTGGACCAGAGTTCATTTTTTGGTCCGCATCAGAGTTCACATCCCTCAAAGCGAACTGGACTTTGTAGGCAAACAAATTAGAGTTTAATTAAAGTGAACTAAACCGGGCTGGTGTGAATGCACCCTGAAAGCCAATTACATCAAAGTGGTTATTAGTAGTTGATAGGGAGGCACTGATCCACTTTTTTCATGTCCGAGATCAATACAGATATCTTAGGTTTACTATCGGTCGATACCAATCCGATACAGAATAACATCGCTGAATCGACTTAAAACATTTCCTTTTTTAAAACACAGACATAAATGCACCAAATAATACATTTATTTGATAACTGCACCAGTTCAGCTCACTTAAATAAATAAATAGTGTCAGAAGTTTGTCAAACATGTAAGAACAACTTCAGTTTGTTCAGTCAGTGCAGTTAGGAGTGTAACAGCCTGAAAATGACAAAAACAACAGGTTGACTATGTTGCTCAAATTTGTATTGACCTTCTTTCAAATGGCTCTGAGAGTAAATATAACGTAAAACAAATAATAAAGCACAAGGTATAGAATTAGACTGAACTGATCTGCCCTTATGGATTGGCCACTGATACTTGATTATTATCAATATTGGGACCAATAGATATTAATATTGGATGGGTTCATCTCTAGTAGTTTATAGTTTTATGTGTTTCGTAAAGAAAAAACCTTTATTCTGGGTTCTAAGTTGTTATTTTTGCAGCGAGGCGTTCAGAGATTTAAGTTCACTGTTTCTGGTGTTTTTGTATTTTTCTGATGTCTGATCTCTGCATGGCCTGAGAGGAGTTATAAAGTAAAACCCTGAATAAAGAAAATGTCAGAGCTGGTCCTCTTCTGCACACAGATGAACGGATTAAATCTTAGTGCAGTGTGCAAACAATTGTTCCACACAATGTGCATTTAACAATCGCATTTGGCCTTCCACTCAGCTGTTCAGGCTGCTCTGCTGCGCCTGTGTTGCAGGGATTTGTTTTATATCAACACAGACATAAAGGCGGCAGAGGAAAATTCATTTCTGAAGATAAACATTCATTTTAAACTGCGCTTTAACTTTGAAAAGGTGCTGCATATTCTTGTCTGATCCAAACATTTAATTACTCTGGTGCTTAAGGATCTTAAACGTGATTTTTATTTTTTATTTTTTAAGTTTACCATGTTGGTTGCTCAATTTGTACATACAGGAAATAAAGAAAATTTTAAAAAAGTCATCATAGTTGTGAGAAACAGTGGAAGAACTTTGAGTGGTGATTAAATATGGTTACAAATCTATAAATAAAAAAATATAACGGTCCACTGTTATTCAAAATTCACTCTTTTGATGTTTCTGTATTTCTATTTCGATATCTCCTGCTTCTAGAAAAAAACCCACCTCTACATTGTTGCGTCACAATTTGTTACCTAGCAACCCCTCACCTGGAAACCCAGGTGGAGCTCCAGCCTTTTTTCAGGACGCTAAGCTGGCGGCGGCTGGAGGAGGAAAGCATTTTACCAGCTGCAACACGGAGCATCTGTCCAGGCGTTTTCTCCCAGCTGCGTGGATTAATTTTAGTTTTGCTTTCAACGTTCCTGCGATGTTTCCAAAGAAAGTTGTAGTTTGCACAGATCAGTTTAAGGAGGATTCTTCTGAAAACTTTTATTGTTGATTGGCAGGAACATGATCAGTCAGTTAGCATAAGCTAACGCTGTGCTAAATGAGTCATTTGCTAGTCTGTGTCTCACGTTACGTTGCCTACACAATATCTGCGCATTTAGTGAATTCTGACTTCAATCTCAGAATTCTGAGAAAAAAATTAGAATTCTGAGATTGAAGTCAGAATTCTGAGATTATAGTCAGAATTGAGATTAAAGTCAGAATTCTGACTTTAATCTCAATTCTGACTTTAATCTCAGAATTCTGACGTTAATCTCAATTCTGACTTTAATATCAGAATTCTGAGAAAAAAGTCAGAATTTTGAGATTAAAGTCAGAATTCTGACTTTAATCTCAATTCTGACTTTAATCTCAGAATTCTGACTTTAATCTCAATTCTGACTTTAATCTCA
>CAEFZX010006870.1:11973-24210 GCA_903066825.1 Alfaro cultratus
AATTCTGACTTTAATCTCAATTCTGACTTTAATCTCAGAATTCTGACTTTAATCTCAATTCTGACTTTAATCTCAGAATTCTGACTTTAATCTCAATTCTGACTTTAATATCAGAATTCTGACTTTTTTCTCAGAATTCTGAGATTAAAGTCAGAATTGTCTTATTTTTTTTCCCAGTGTCCCTAATCCTCTTCCGTAGAAGTGTTTCTCGTCTAACCTCGTAAATATAAATAACAAAAAGGTTGCATTTGTGGCTTTTGTGCTTAATTATTGTGCTTTTGTGTCGGCTTTGGGGTCAAAGATGTAAGGTTTTATCACTGTGCGTCTCTTTGTGGCCGTTTTTACGTGCGGAGGATCTAATGTAAACACTGAGTTAGCGGCAGCTCATTTGCATAATTGTGACGTAGCCACAAAACGGCGCATTTCTTAATTAGCTCAAAACAGGCAGAACTGTTTTTAGATCGGGTGAAATCTCAATATTTGGGAATAAATTTGCATATTAAATGTAATGAGCATGTTTTGTATAGCCCGCTTGTTAAAGGACACATAATATTGGACCTTTCAGGGCAACACCAAGCATTTGTGTTTTCATAACCAATTATAATGATAATTATGTCTGAAAAGCCAACTTTGATGCATCTAATTAAGGTATTTTTTTACTTTTATAATGAATACAGAAAGTGTTTGGAAAGAAAGTGAATCAATTCCTGTTTTTATAACTAGCAATAAATTAGTTTAATTAAATCCAAAATAATTTGAAAAGCATACATGTCTTTGTGTTAAAACAGTAAATGTGCAAAAGTCTTTCAAGTTTTTGATCTACACTGAACAATATCCATTATTGACACATTTACTTGCCTGATTAAAAAAAAAATATATAAATTTTTTTAAATAAATTTTTTGACAACTTTTGACTCTTTAGACTTTTGCCCATGTGACAAAAAGTTTGGACACCCATGACTTTAGATCAACAAAATGATCTTATAATGTGTAAACTCCATTGATCCTTAACTGCGCTAAGGTTCAAATTGCGTGAATCTAACGCATCAGTAATTCTACAATTACTTTTCATAATGGAGCAAACACTTGTTTCCATGTTTAAATCTCTGTTTATAAAGTGTTTAATGCAGCATTACATGGATTCACTCAGATCGCCCAACGTACCCGCTGTGACTCGTGTCACGAATCAGATGTTTCAAAGCCTCTCTGTGCCTCCCAAGTGTTTGGAACTGACAGGCTGCATGTGAAGCTAATGGTAGAGACTCGGCCGTGAGATTTTTACTTGAGATGACTGCTGGCGTCACAGGACTCCAGTACACAACAGTTTTCACTGCTTATTAGTGTCAAAGAAGAAGAGATGAGAGGAGCAAAGAGGAGCGAGTTTAGACAGACAGGTGAGAAGGAGAGGGTGCAAAACAAAGTGCAGAGATGAGTCGCTCCAAAATAGTAAAGCGAGTAGTTTTCATTTTGCTTGCTCTCTGTGATTCCTCTTTTCAGTGTTGATATTGCCACCATCTTTTCCTTTAGCACATGCTATTTTTATATAGTCTACAAATGGCGGAGAGAATAAAAAGGGTCAAAATGTGAAAGATAGCAACATTTAAAATAGGGATGGGACTTTAACACAATCATTTTAATTGATTAAATAGATTTTAATAAATTTTAATTGTATTTTTTTTTCTTACATTCAGCCATTACAGCTGGAACCTTTGTGTTCACACGTTTCTGTTACGCCTGTAAATCTGACGCACAATTGACATCCGCAAACAGCGATAAACGACACTGCCGCTTCTCTTGACCCACTGGGGTTAATTTTTGCTTCCAAAAATAATTTTAGATGTCGCCGGAAAAGATTATTGTCGTGTTCAGGTTGTGTTAAAGGAGGTAGCCTTTCAACAAAGCCTAAAATAGCATCTCAATGCTAAACATGTAGCAGCAGCACAGATGTCCCCAATGCTAACATTAGCGTCCGCAGTCCACGTTTCTAAAGATGTTTTTTTTCTTACCCCATTCTTCACTCTTTCTAGATTTCTACTGCTTGGTCATAATTGCTACAGGTAATTGATGACGGACTAAAGTTTATTAGCCATGCTAGCTGATATTTAGGATGTGAGATGAGGCCTACAAGCTGAGAAATTCACTTAATTTCATAGCTCATTAACCTAATGCTGGCTGTGTTTTCCTCCGTGTTTCTAGCCTCTGCATCAGATAATGATTTAATTTGTGCCCTTTGTAAAGATCCACATTGTGAGAAATCATATCCAGAGTAAAGGAAACAGAAAAAATTATGGCTTTTTAGTCAACTTTTTATTGTAGCATAGCTGTGGAGGTTTTACCTGTCCGCATTTTTAGGTTCATCCCAGAATTAATCTGTCATGGTGTTTGACTCAATTTCTGGACGACTTCGAGTTTTAACATACCTAAGTAGAAGTTTTAAACATGATCCATAGATGTGACAGTAAAATAGTAAAAAAAGAAAGTTTTGAAGTCCTACATTAAACCTTTTGGAACTCGATATAAATATTAGTTTGGTACACACAACGTTAAGAAAATGTATATGTATGTTGACACATAATAATCCAGCATTCAGTAATTTCCTCTGTTGCACTTATTCCTCATGCTTTCACACACAGCAGTTACCTAAAGTGCAAGGATAAATCTAGCATGTTTTGTCTCTGTTTACAACATATTTCAGTTTAGTTCTGGTTAGTTGTGTGTGGACAAATTTTAAAAATAGCTTTTCTGTTTCGTAACCTTAGGGCTTTACATAGTTGGTGCAGCTTTTCTTAGAACGCCGTGCTTTTTAAAAATGTGTTGTTCAGTTTCTGCACAGCTTTCACTAAATGGAAAGAAATTTGTTATGTAAAATTCAAATTTTATTATTCCATTTGGGTTACAGCTGCTTCTAAAAACAGCCAGTGTTTAAAAAACACCCAGATGTTTTTTGGTGTGTAGAAAATGAGCCTTTTCAAAAACCATCTGAATGTAACGTCACAAATCAATGAAGTCCAGCTCGTTACCTAGCAACTGTAGAGCAGCTGCTGGAAAAGACAAGAGTTTTGTTTACTTTTCCATCTAGAAAGTAAACACATCTGCTACGTGATTCTTGGTTGTGCAGGAGCCTCCACGTCTGCTTTTCAAAGATGTTTGCAGGCATTTTCTTGTGCAAGTGTAAGCGTTGAGTTGGAGGTGTGACCAGCAGCAGCTTAAAGTGACAGAGGCCCTAAAACGGCTCATTCTGAAAAGAGCTCAAGACTAAAGACTCATCTAAGGATGATTTGGTGCATCTTTTGCATCATCATAAACATATTCTAACCTGTTCACGGAAACAGAACAGGCCACCATTAAGGTGTTCGCAACATTTTCTTTTGCCATTATGAAAAAAAAAGCTATAAACGGAAGTTCCTCATCACCTTCAGGATTGCAGCAATTACAGGTATTTGGCAAACATTAGCAACTTTCCGGCATCAGGTGTGTGAGAAACGCTGACTGCAAGTCTGGAGGAGGCAAGCTCCCTCGATCACATTTAAATGTTAAGCGATGCGTTCGCATGCACGGCCTCACACACACACACACACACACACACACACACACACACACACAGGTGAGGTCCCAAATGTTACTAATAAGCAGCACTGCTGGGGAAGATCCTATTTGTCAAACCCCGGGGCGCCCGCCGCCAGACAGCAAGCAACCTGCTGAGCTCACACTCCTGAAGCTATGAGACACACAAACACATCCTGACCATCTGTTTGTCTGTGGAATGTCACACAGGTGAAGATAGACCTGAGGTTTACAGAAACACGTCGTTATTTACCTGGACTCAACTAGGCTGCTTCTGAGAAACAGGTTTTCATCACATGAAACCACATATGCTATTTAAAGTAGGTGCAGTTTAGATCTAATGGTGAACATTGAAAGCAAGAGTTCAGATGGAAACAAGTGGCAGGGAAATGTTTGTACAACCTGAGTTACCATGACACCTCATTAGCGGCTGATTGCCTCCATGCCACGCTGCATTGACGCAGTACTGCAAAAAAAACAAACAACCAAAAATAAAAAACAAGTATTTAAAGGGAACCTTTTATGCTTTCTTGATTATATTTTTTACACAAAATAACTATTAGACGATATTAGTCTGGTCAGTTCTGCCTATTTTAGGGCATCCTATCACTTTAAATCCAAATAAATGCTGCTGGCCACGCCTCCCCAACTCAACATATATGCTTGCACATGAAATGGCTGCAAATCCATGCACAATTATACAAGTGACATCTTTGAAGAGCATTAGTAGAGCCTCCTGCACAACCAGCAAGAACGCAGTAAGTGGTTTCTGGATGGTAAGTCAACAACTAAACACTTGTCTTTTCCAGCAGCCATTGTACAGCGCATGCAGCTTTAAAACCAGCTGTCCAAATGTCGCAGGGATCAGCTTGGGTTGCTAGGTAACCCTGGGGTTGCTAGGTAACGGGCAGTGCCTGCTCATTTGTGACATTACATTCCGGAGGATTTTGAAACAACTCATTTTCCAGACATCAAGATAAATTAACTTATTGGCTTGTTTTTTTTTTAAGTTCTTAGAAGCAGTTGAGAACCAAATTGAAGCACAAAAATGTAAAAAATATGAACTTTTGGATTATATAACGTATAGAACATGAAGTTTTCAGGAAGCCAACATTTGTGCCTAAAAACTATTTTGAGGTCGGTTTTATGTAATATTTAAATTTAATTAGAATCTGAAACTTTGGTTTCCTATAGCTGTAAGTAGTGACTATGAACATGGATACAAATAAAGAGGAAACATTAAATATAAAGAGGTCCATTGTTATCAACATTTAAATCTTCTAATTTGTCTGCATTTTTTGCAAGAAAGAAAAAATAGTAACTGGGAAAATATTTATGACTTTCACCCATATGGAATACAAATTTATGTCTATTTCTATTACTTTTCTAAATGAAGGATTTAACACAATGGAGTACACAAAAATTACCATTTTAAAAGCAGAAAGTGTTGAAGAAGGAAAAACCTTTTTCTCAGAATCCCTCGAGGAATCAGAGTGAATTTAGCACAAGTCGTGTTTTCCACTTGAATTCTGCAGGCTGCACTTACATCCTTCCATGTTTACCTGCAGCCAAAAGTTGAACAGAAATCACATCAGCATCCATTTTTCTCTTTTTAATTGTTTCTCCTTTTACATTCTTACACAGCAGGTTTTTATGGCAGGTAGAAATATTGTGCTCACCTGTGCAAAACGCAGCTCTGCTGAATAACAGAGCAGGTTGGGCCTGTGCGCTCCTGCTGTTGTTTGGTAATTGGTCCTAATTGATGAAAACACTGGCATCAGCAATCAGTCATCTCTGACTGCATAATCTGATATAATACGCTGCAGGAAAGGGTAGGCCTCTATTGAATTACATTGTCTATACCCTCATCGAACGCACGCACGCACACGCTGTCCTGACATTTAAATATCAGTCTAAGGTTAATGCGTCCCCTGCCAGATGGATAAAATGGCTTTTAACATCATCCTGGTTGGCAAGCCAAGCTTTTACCACATTTGCTATAATTGCTATTTAATAAACTAAGTGCTGTTGGAAACGCAATGTTCAAAAAACTGACTTTTTTTATTGGTTTAGATTCCTTTACTCAAGTTCATGACTTTGTTATTTGTAAAGAATTAATTGTTTTGGTTTCTTGGGATTTTCAGGTGTTTACTGGCAAAGATGCATTGATTGTTAAAACACTGACCTGCAGCAGAACAAGAATTAATAACTTTCTATAGTGGTGGAAACCCAATTGACTGATGAGTTTTCATGAGCAACACTTGACCTCTTTCCTAATTTCCTTGACACAAACATGGAAACTCTTAGTGACACCAGCTGGGTTTCCATCAACCATATGATTTTAGCCAATTTTGAAAAACATTCACGTTTTCTGATGAAAAGTTTTTGCTCTAGATTGACAATTGAAGTTAGCTTATTTCGCAAAACTGCATTGTAAACACTTCTTTTTGCATCACACGACCAACAACAAGATGTTACTACTGACAAAAATGCCAAAGACGACGACAGGAAGTGTTAGGATGATGACGGCGCGCCATGATTCGAACAAACTTATTCACATTTTTTATTTAATGAATGGACCACAATTGCAAAATTGTGTTTTTGTTTTTTTTGGTTTGTTTTTTCCCCCAACGTTAGCAGAACATTGACAAAGTTTTGTACACATTTGTAATGAAAACTCATATATTATCGTTGATATTTTTGTATATTGGCCTCAATTTTCAAAATAATTATTCGACTTTTTCCCATAATGTCACTCCGAATGATGACTGATACCAACTGATCCACAAGTACACTCACAAATATGCTAACATATAATTAATTAAAGACAAACTAGAGGGCTTGATTTGATGACATACGTTTAGCAGAGATTTAAAATATGGATGTCGGCTGCTTTTTAAAGAGGTTTGGCTTTTAGTGGGATTTTAATGTGACATCACTTCCTCCTCCTACTTGAACGAAAAGCTCAGGGTAACTTCACTTTATATGAATCAAAATATTAATTTCAACATGTTTGTAAATTTACAAATAAAGCTTAAAAAGAGATTAAAATAAGGTCTTTAGCTGTTGTTGGAATTGCTTGGACTTATGAGAGTGTAATTCATTATGGGTCTTCAAAATAACGTCAAATTGTGTTGTATCTGTTTTGTTTTTGGATTGTTTAGTTTCCGTTTTTTTTATCAGTTTGAACAAACGATAATTTCACATCTTTGAAAGTAAAATCAAGGAATATTAAAAAAAAGCCGAAAACAGCTGTTTAAAGTAATGGACTTCCTCTGTCATAAAATGGCACTGTTTTTGTTAAAGAAGACCAAATTGTTTGTGTTTTTGGCCATTTTCACGTCTGTAATACAGTTTCCCAGTTCTCATGTGGATAAATGATTCCCTTTTTAAGGTTTGTGACCTGAAAGACTTTGCACAGCGGGATCACTTTCAGAGCGACGATCCTCTGCTGCCAACCATGAGTGCAAGTATGAGATAAGATTCTCTGCCAGGGAGATTTCTCATTCAATTTTCACAGACTCAAATCATTAGGGTGCTCTGAGGAGGATTTTCTTCTGTAAAGGTATGTGATTATTGTTTTATGATAAAGTCAGCCTTGGTTAGCTTCCTGCTCTCTGTGCTGTTTGGATAAAGTGATTCAAGGAGGTTATTTAGGTACATCGAAGACGAACTGCACTTATTTATAACTCCAATGCAAGTTTTTGTGGAGGAGTTTGATTTGAGTCTGCTGCAATACCACATTCACTGCAAAACCCCCCCCCCAAAAAAACAATTTTACCAAGTATTTTTGGTCTAGTTTCTAGTACAAATGTCTTTAAAAACTTGAAATAAGACAAGACTAACTGACAAGTAGCTTTTCAAGATATAGGAGTTTGTTTCATGTCAATAATTCCTTAATGTTGATGGAAAAGTACTAGTTATAAGTTAAATAATTTCAAATTCAGCAAATTGTAGGAGCTTGGTTTAGGTTAGCTTTCTTATTTTAAATGTACTAAACCCACTTAGAAACTAGATCAAAAATACTTGGTAAGATTTTGTTTTTTGCAGGGTGTAACCAAAGCATTTGAAATGTTTCAGTAAATTTCACAATTAGATCTTAAAGAAAACTAAAAGAATCACTTCATTTTCTCGTCAACTTTGTGAATAATTCTCTCCTTCCTAAATCTCTCAACATAAGATTGGAGAAAACCTGAACGATCACAAACTTGTGAAAATCTGCGACCTGAAGTTTAGACAGATAATAATAGAAGAAGAAAGTCAAAGTCTGTTCAACTGGGAAGACCTGAGCGGGGAAATTGGTCACTTCCTGCATGTAATATCTGTGTGCATTCATGCAGGACATTTAATTCCCAACCTCAGAGCTGCTCACTGTCCCACAGTTTAAAGATGGCCGCCGTGGGCCGTCTGTGTATTAATCTCACCATCCATCGTTGCTCTAAATATTAAGATAAGACCAAAACACTGAGGTAATTTATATTAAATCATCCCAGATCTAATGGCAAGTTCATGCTCACACTTTCATAGAGGCTCAGACAGCGATCAGTGGAAGTGATTCGTAACCTGCAAGTGAAGAGGCAACCCTATAAATGTAAACACTCTGGAAAAGTTTTAATTGGAATGGTTTTCAGAAGAAAAGTTACAAAAACAGGACAAATTGCTTAGATTTGCAATGTTTCATGCAGGATTCTGCAAAAAACATAAACGTAAATCTGCTAGAAAAAAATGACATTTTTAGATATCAAAAATATTCTACAAAAAATATTGGATTTCAAATGTCTAACATTTTCTTTTGAAAAAATTTCTAGAAATTTTTACACTTTAACCAAAACATTTCTGAGATTTTTGTGGAAATTTACTCCTTTTATTTCTCTAGAAAGGCAATGATACACAACTTTAAAAATCAGTTTCAAGTTTTATATCTACAACAAAAATGAGATTGCTTTATTTTCTTGGGTGTTTTTCAAACACCAGCCAAAAGCATCACCTTCAGTTTTATTTTGAATATTCTAGATAAAATCTGAGTAAAAATGTGTGAGTAGGTGAATTTATAAATAGGCGAAAGTCCAACGCGGTATTGTCATTAAATCTGTAAAAATACGTCACAGTATCTGCAGGAATTGAGCGTTTTTAGAGTTTCTATTAATAACCTCCACACTGAGGCTCTACAACGCTGCAGCTTGGCTTAGATGAAGTCATTGTGATCCCAGGCACAAATCTACACCAGAATGACTGAAAACGAGGAGAGTGAAGGCGCAGCGCTTGTCCTGTCAAAGTTCACGCCTCCGACTGACTGGGATGTTGGGACCTTTCAGATTGATGTCCATAAACTCGCGCCTGCAAACCGCAACGAACCGGAGAAACATTTCACAAGGAAATGGATCAAAATTCCTCTGCGGTGATTTGAGGTCACACAGAGAAACATTACTGACGGTTTCTGGTTTAAGGAATACGTTCTTGCTTTTTCAGACCTAACTTTGCATTTTGGTTGAGAGGAGTAACTGTAGAAGGTCATGTTGTTCATTTAAAAACCTGAACAGGCACTTTTTAAGGACATTTTGATTAAACCTTAAAATAGGAGGTGTTGTCGTGTGGTTTTGAAAGCGGTGTGGTGTGCATTCAGAGGCTCCAGTGGAAGGTGGGTTCATTAATGAACTGCAGCAGCTGCTGTCTCTTTTTAAATAGAATCAATGAAGGTTGCGCGTCCCCTCCGGTTACTTTAACTCATCTCTCCATTTCCGTCTCTCCAGCTCCGTATTTCTGTCACTCTCTTGTCTTTTGGGTCACAATTACTTAATCACTCCCACTATATTTGATTTGTAGTGTAGCTGAGGGGAAATCAGCTGCACAGATTCATAGCGCTGCTCCATGTTTATTGAAGCGTATTTTGCTCTATTGTCCAGTTTATTTCTGTTTTGTCACTGAGGCTGAGTCTTCTCAGATTATGATTGATGGACCCGTCCCTCCCAGCATGTCCAGCCTGGGCTGAGGACACTCATGTCTCTGCATATCAAAGTCCAGGAAAAGCAAACAGGAAGTTCCATATTATTAGTTATATGGAGTGTCCAAAGTGTCAAAAATAATACAAATTTGGCCTGTAGATGAAGGAGGCTTTTAATCTGTAATCAGGGTAAAATGGTTACAAACATAATTTTCATACACAAGAAAATGTAAAGTACAACACAGTGTTCGTCTTTTTTTAATCAAGTTTTAACAAAAAGCAAAACATGAGACTTTTACTCAAAACCTGAATCCAAATCAGTTTTTGTTCTTTCTTAAACTTGGTTAAATACAGCAAGTGACACGGATCCTGTTCTTATTTCTGGAAAAATATTCATATAATCGAACCCAAATGAAACTGAAAACTCGATGCCTTTCTTTTTACACAGCAGACATGTAGTATCTGCTACGGCGTATTACGGCCCAAAAAAAGTAGCAAATATCTGCCAAAAATCTCAGTTATCGCTAAAATTTCTAGGAAAAACAAAGACATTTTTGAGAAAAATGTCAAATTTTTAGATGGCAAAACCTTTCTACAAAAAAACTGAAAATTTCTGAATTTCAAATGTCAAAAATTTACTTTTGAAAAATTTCTGAAATTTTGGTGGAAATTTAATAATTTTTCTTCCATCTACAAAGACCACAAAATACAGTTGGAAAAATCCCTTTAAAGTTTTGGATCTACAATAAAAATCAAACTACTGTTTTTCTTGATTTTTAGGTTGGTCTTTTTTGGCCTGTCGCAGTAAGTTTGGACACTCCTGCCATAAGGACATTTCTAACGTCATTTCCTGAAACTTAAATGATTGTCCATGTTGCTTTACTTAAAAAAAAAGTAGAAAAATAATTGTAACATCAGACATTTCAAAGGCAATAACTGAATGCAATTTCTACAATTCTTTACAATATTTCTCTGCTTTGGACAGATTGCAAACAAAGACCCTGGATATTTAGTCGATTATCCATCTACCATCTTTCCCAATGGTTTCCTCAAGGCAACCAGTTGGGTTCCAGTCTTCAGATGCACAGCTTCACTGAACAGCAGGCTTTTGAATCATGCAATCAGTCAGTTCATGATCTCAGCTTTATCAAGCCATTCACTTATTTCAGTATTTATTTCTAATTTTAGCAGAATCCGTCCTCCGTTCTGCATCATGATATAAAACAGAGCTGCTACCTTCATGCTGCTCTGCTTTCCATGTTTCTTTAAAGGCTTATTCACAAAATCAAGTTTGTTTCAAGTTCTAAAAATAATTCATGTTAAATATTTCAAAACCCAGATGTGAAACTTTACGGTCCTAGAAGGCACTAATGTCATTTCATTTCAGCGTTACAGTTTGATTAGGTTTTCCATTCAGGCATTTCCATCATAAACATGAATTCATCTGAATACAGTGAATAGTTTTTTTTAAAAAGCACCTAAATGTGGATGAATCTGCATATTTTCTGGTTTTAAACACTGTAAAACATTCCCTTACTCATGTAACTCAGCAAATCATTCAATCTGCTCTCAACAAGATTAGTAAAGTCTTCATAAAAATCTTTACCTTGTGTCTGAAATCTGCCAGAACTGAGCTTTCAGCTGCTATAGGACGTTTTACACGATGAAGCACAACTTGTTGACTTAATTTAATCATAAGACCATCTGTTCCATTTTGTGTAGAGCTGTGAAAAAATAAAACTATAAAGCGCTAATTACTGTGGGTTTTAATGCACCAGTAAACCATCAGATGTTTTTGTTGTTGGCCTGAAGTCTGCTGTGACTACAGGGAGAAGTGACCTTTTGTGTCCACTCATCTTTCTACTGAAGATCATGACACCTTCAGTAATTATTTAGTAATTCTTTGTTGTTTTGTTTCTCACAGTTCCAGCTGCTTTAAGGTTTTATTGCTCCAACTGTAGATATCAGAACGTTTAGGGGATTTTTCTCAAACGTATAGTGAATCAACAGTTCTGTTTTACTTGAATGCAATGTTCTCTTGTTTTTCTCATTTTGAAGAGTGACTGAAAGGAAAGTGTAGCTGTGTTTCCATTGACCATTTGATTCTGCAAATTGGAACTACAAAAAAAGGTGCTTTTATCAAAAGTTGGCAATTTTGAAAACAGTTGAGGTGGTTAGTTTTGCAAAATTATTGTAATAAAACACTTTTTTTGCTTAACACGAGTCATGTGACCAACGACCTGATGTTACTACTGCCGAAAACGCCAAAGATGACGACAGGAAGTGGTAGGAGGATGACATCACAGCATGTTTTTTCATGACTTATTGCATTAAACTTTCCGTATTTTCCACACTATAAGGCGCACCTAAAAACCTTTAATTTTCTCAAAAGTCGACAGTGCGCCTTATAATCCGGTGCGCCTTATATATGGACCAATATTGGGCCACAACAGGTCTCCCAACTAAGGTAAGCAGCCAACGACTTCATTTTCCCCCGTAGAAGAAGAAGCGCGCGGTGCATGCTGGGCTCATTATGAGAATTTGAGGTATATATATTAGGATTCAATAGATGGCAGTAGTGCAACAATAATGGATGCAAGCTGCTGTTAAAATCTAAAGAAGAAGAAGAAGCGCACGGTGCATGCTGGGATATATAACTGCGCGAAGCCTGCAGTCTCATTTCCATTTGTGTGTCTGTGTAAAGACCCCAAAATGGCTCCTATTACAGAGTT
>CAEFZX010006872.1:0-13966 GCA_903066825.1 Alfaro cultratus
ACCGACATGCTGAAAAGGTTGTTGGTACTACCAGGGAGAGAACTAAAACATGCAGGATGCCGGCCCTCGAGGACCGACTTTGGGCACCCCTGATCTAGACGATATCAGTCTCCTCCCTGCAAGGCTTAAAAGTTGCAGAGATGCATCTTTGTTCTATTTACCTTCATATATTATTAGGTAGAATTCAAGTAATATTTGTTTCACAATACTTTCCTTGTTTGAATGTTTTTATACCTCTGCGTAAGTGAAACTATATACCGTACTATTTTACCCGTCTTCAACCTTGTAGACACTTTTTTCAGATCTGAATAATTTTTCTCTTTATCTTATCAAAAAATAAAAATCCAGGTGGCTTGAGAGTTAAAAAACTTTATGGTTTAAAATGAATGTTTAATGGTTGCGTATGTTTTATTGCTATCAAAGATCATCATAAACACAACACTGTTAACACCACAACTGCCACGTATTCTGAGACTTTTCAGCTCTAAAACCGAACTTTTGCAGGTTCATGTTTTTTCCCTCATTGGTTTTCACATCGACATATGATAAACTTTGTAGAGATTTACGGTTTTAACCAGCCTCTCAGGGGGCGATGATAGTAGAGAAGGTAAAGAAGAAAAGACCCGAAAAGAAAGAATAAAGTAATTTCTCACCAAAATACAGGGCCTCTAAGAAGTCAAAAAAAACATGGTGTACATGATCCTTCAGCTACTTCCTGTCATCTTCTTCTTCTTCTTCATGGCTTGCGCCAGTGGCAAAATCTGGTTGTTGATCATGTGACACAAAAAAATAAATGTTTCCATTGCAAAATGAACTACTTCAACACGGCCAAAAAAACCAACCTCATGTTAGTGCCCAATGTTGTTTTTTTAATTGCGATGTTTCCATTAATGTAATTTATTTTTTAAATGCAAAATTGTCAAATTGTGCAATTATATGGTCATCGGAGATGCAGCCTCCTATCAGAAAAAAAAAATATATTTTTGTAAACTTCCTCATTGGAATGTATGAGAAAATTCAAAACATTAAAAGGGAGATATTTTAGTTCATAAATGTCTTCCACAGAGAACAACTTTCAAACTGTGACAGTTTATCTCCTTTCAAAAGACTGAGGAGAGAAAAAAGTGCATAAAAGCTTAGATGCTCTTTGACCCTCAGTAAACTGCTGAATTGTCTGACAACACTGATGAACAGACTGATAACACATCATGGCCTTCCACAACTCTTGAGAGGCTGATTAATAATAGGAGTAAAACATTTAAGAAAGGGAATGTCTCTAAAGTAAAAAAACCCCAAAAACATTAGGTTTGAGATCCAATCTGAAGTGCAAAAAACACACAAAGATAAAGTTAAAGCTAAGTTGGGAAGTAATAACTTACTTCTTCTCTGGGTGGGCATGAAACACTCGCCTGGCTCCTGGCAGAGACTCTTTAATTGGACGCGTCTCCCTGGTTTCAGTTCAGATGATCAGTCAGCCTGTGAACTGAACAGATTCTATTTGATGTTTAATGATGATCATAATTTCGGTGACAGTCTGTTTACTAAAAGAGAGAACCAGCAGCAAAAGGTTCCTGTATTGCCACCTGGAAGTCTATAGCTGGCTCCTATTATTGGCTTTTCTTAACCATTTAATACTATTCAGCCATAACATTTATCTGATAAACTCCTTAACCAGTTTGCTTGACTTCAACCTTGTGGATCTTACACTTTTTAACAGACAGTGTACGAGAGTATACTCTTTAACTTGTTCACAACAAGGTTGTTGTCTCTCTCCTGCTATGTTTTCCATACGACTCTCATTGTATGGAGGCTAACAGGCATTTAAAAAATATGTGGATGATGCAGTCTCTCTTAAAGCCTCCACTCAAAAAGAACTAAAAGTAGATGTTCACCAGACACGTCCACACAAAACCAGCTTGGGACTCTGAGTCTCAAGCTGTCCCAAGCTGCTTGGCAGGAAACATGTTCTCATCAAACCGTCAGTGTGCGGCTTACAGAGTATGCAAAGTAGGCCTGAGTACGTAGGAACCTTTGTCTTCTTAATGTCAAAGAGCTTCACCACTGACCAATCCCAATCCGTGTGATGAGACATTTTTTAAAAGATCAACAGCCTTTAAACGAATGACATAAAACTAATGACATTTTAATTGACTTTAGAAAATCACCTCCCCAGCCTTCACTGACAGTAAAAACTGATCCAGCCGTTGAACTGGTGGATAATTAAATATCGTTTTGCTGCTACAACACAAAAGGTCCAGCTCTCTTCTTAGGGACAATGAGAGTTTTAAATGTTTAATCTGAAAAGTTTCATGGATCTGTTTTTGTGTTTTGCGTCACTGGATGTCATGCTAATCAGTCCCTCGTCACTAAAACCAGACTTGGTAACCTGGTTAAAGTGACTGGGTGGGTTTCAGGCCGAGCCTCTGGACTTTTACCACAGTTGGATGCTGAAGAAGGAAACAACAGTTATGTTATGTTCAGAACATCCTCTAAGAAATGTTCAACTTCTTTCTTCAGCCATTTTATTCCAACAGCCCGATCAAGAGACGGTAAGTCTCTTTTATTCCTGTTATTGTCACATTTTTAAAAAAACCTAAACAGTTATTGCCTGTGTTGCTGCTGATGCTGACTGATTTTTTTTTTTCTGTTACAAAGTATGTGCTTTTCTGTGTGGAGATGCTGCAAAGTAATTTCCCTTTAGACAATAAAATTACAACTGACTATTGATCACAAGACTGCAAGCTATGTTTCAGCAAGACTTGTGGCAGCACATGTGGAATTTATTTTGCTTTTTGCTAAATATTGTTCAACAAGCCAGATTTAACAATAACAATTTTATTTATAAAGCATATTAAAGGGCAAAACAACTTTTAATAGCCATTAATTTGCGATGCTGGTCTGATCAAAAGCCCAGGCTGATTAACATTCCCGGTTAGTCTCTTGCTCTCAGTGGGCAACAGCGGAGAGTTGTAGGCTGGTGAGTAAACACAGCTTCATAAGTTATTGACAGAAAGTGTTTGAACTGGGATAATCACAGCAAACCTAATATGTTTGCGTATTGTACCCTCACTCATAGTGATTCTGGAGAAATGTTCCAACACATTTCTATTGATGTGAACAGGCTGCTGAGGAGCAGAGCTGCAGCTCAGTCGGTGTCTCCAGCTCTGCTCTGGGTCGCCATGCTGGCCCTGCTGATGCCCCTGATTTCCCTCGTGATGACGATCGAAACGAGAAGAAGAAAGTTCCTGAACTCAAGTTCTTAAAGGATCCTCTTCACAAAGTCAATACGAGTGATTCCCGTGTTTAGTCTGTCTCTCTGGGTAAGCCATCCAAAAACCAATTAGTCTTCTAGTGTTTTACCTATCTTATCTTATTTCTGGAAGCTGTCCAAGCTACTTTTTGCATTGTTGCCTTGTTAATATACGAGAAAAATGTGCTTAATTGTGGCCTTTTTTTGAGAGAGAGAAAATTACCTACTACCAGCAGGTGTTGCAGTAAATTGACAGAAAAAGTGAGTCGGCGCCACACGTCACTGGAATACCAACTAAACAAAAGACAATAGATCCAATTAGACAAAGGTCAAAAAGTTCAGAACAGCCTCAGGTTCTGAACCGCCACCAGAGAGAGGTCCTGGTTCAGTGCAAGTGAGAACTAACAGGTTTTTACTGTTTAACTTACAAGATTGATATCCTGGCCAGCCCTCCAGAACAGTGGGCTTCACTGGGATCCAAAGAGCATCATTGGCTAATTATCTGCTGGACTGAGGCAATGTTACTTTAACATCATTCCTTGTGGTGGAACAACCTTGTACTGAACACAGAAGGTCAATGCTCAGGACTGACACCCTAAAGGAAAGGATTCTGCTTTCACCTGACTTAAAGGCGCAGTATTATTTAAAATTTCAGATTAGCATGTTTTTAATGTTATTCCCTCATCGAAAACACACCTGGATTGTTACTTTGATTCTTGCATGTTTGAGAAATCTTTTAATCTCCCGGGGCAACCATTAAGCTGTGCAAAAGTGTTTGGGTGGACCGTTTTTCTAGCTCTTATGTAAATTTTTTGTGTGATTTGAGTGTCAATGTGTGCAAAAGAAAAATTATTTGTTCTTTCCCAGCGCTGCGTAGATATCTTTTACATCCTTCTTCGGTTAAATTTTGCAGTCTTTTAATTTTTCTCTCTTTGCTATATCGTTTTCTTGGCTATGATGTCACCGCATTTACTGTGGAACCGCTAAAAAAGGTCATGACTTCTATCGAATAATTTTTCTGAATCCTCCACTTTTTTTCCTTGCAGCGACTTTTGCAGTCCAAGTTCAGTGATGCCGAAGTTGCAAGCAGACAAGTGAAAATATTTGGTTCTAGTGTGTATTAACCCACATCGCCCTCCAGGCTTCCATCATCAAAGCCTCTTTGAGGTATCTGCATAAATTAGATTTTTCTTGGGAATGTGCCACATCAGTGGTTAAAGTCCGTTAGCAGAACACTGAAGGACGCAAGTAATCTGCAGCAGTATCAAGAGGGATTTTCTGAAAGACTTTGTCTGATTGAGGGTCAGTTCTTCTCTCTACTAAAACCAGGTCCAAATAGCACTAAAATGACAGCAAAACTTATTTTAGACGATACTATTGGTTTAACAGTAGCATTGAGCCTTCTGCGTTTATTAGCGCTGTGTGTTGGTTTTTATCTGCCTCCTTTAGGACATGACTACTGCATGTTCGGTTGCTGTTTTTAAGAGAGCACACAATCCAAATGCACTCGGCGACATTTCCCGTTAACTAACTCCTTAATTATGGCGAGGCTTTGTTTACTTCATTCACATTGTGTTGGCATTAATATTTTAATAGTAATCTGACATTCATGGACACTACAGTTAAACTACGCTCCATATTGTGGGTATTTGGTATGGATGGTGAGGATATAAATACAATAAAATAGAATTCATTAGAATTTTTTTGTCGTCTTCATCCTCCTGCTCTGGGTCAGATTCTGACCCCAACATGTATGGACAAGTCTTCCATTGACAACTTTAATAAACCTGGGAATAAAAGGTTTCTCTGCCAGTAGATTATTGTATTGCTGCTATCACACTTCAAAACTGGTCAAACAGGGTGGAGTGGAACGCTTTGCAACCTGGAGGTGTGAAATGTCTCATTCGCATTTAAAAAAAAATTGGAGCAAAACGAGTTGCTCTAAAATGCGCCTCAGAAAAATGCTAAATGAGTCAATGGAGCTACAATAACCAGGAATTCAGACCGAAGCATTGCAATTCTACTTTATGTATATAACATTCTCAATTATAAATTTATTGATAGAACTTGACTAAATGTCATGTTTTTATTGGTTTTTACTGTTGATTCTATGTTGCATTATGTTTCTGTTTTGATAGGATGTAAAGCACTTTGAAATGCCTTGCTGCTGAAATGTGCTATACAAATAAAATTTGATTGATTGATTGATTGATTGATTGATCGATATATAGACCATAAGTGAATGATTTACATGTGAAAAGGAAGAATTTAAAAGCATGATCTGTCCACTTTAAATGGTTGAAAGAGGAACCATGTTGTGATGACTTCCTGGTTTCAGAAAGAGCAGGAGTTTTTAAAGAGACAAAGGCCCAATTTCAAGGAGTTAAATTACAAAGTCAAATTTCTTTTAAGTCATTTTATATAAATTGCATTTTTATAACAACTGAAGTTAACATAGTTACTTCATTATGCTAGAAAATGGCACTATGTATAATATTGCCCCTTTAATGAGTAGTGAGTTCAGTAACTGAGGAGCGTCTCAATATTCAGATCAGGCTGTGTATTCAGGGCTCTCTTTGTGCAATCTGGTTGTGTACTAGAGATTTCTTCAATTATTTGTCACCAAAATGTTTCAGATCATGGAATATATTATAATATCAGACACAGAACCAAAGTAAATCAACATCATCTTCATTCATGGAGAGGAATAAGTTATACTAACAAACTGTGTTGACTTATGGACTGTCTTGTTAAATTGTGAATTAATTCTGATTAACAACCGTTCATTAGTAAACAATGACCGCCGGTCTTTTCCGTAAAGCACAATGTCCCATGGAACCTTCAAGACATCTTCTCCGAATCATTTTGTATACTTCTCAGATCATTTGGCCTGAAATAGTACAGAGAAATACTAATGACATAATTAAATTCTCAGCATCAGTTTCCTGTTTATACATTTGGTACTGACCCGAACAAATCTGACCAACAAACAGACTGGACGTTCTCACGCGTAACGTAAAGGCAGCATTTGGTTTGTTTGGAGGTCTCTCTGTCGGAAAAGTAACCAAAACCAACACAAAATGTTACAAACCTACAAACTCACCGACTGATTTGGACCAAAGTGAAACAATGGTGGCTGTGAAAACTTTATTCTACGGTTGCTGTATCCATTTACATTCCTTCTGAGTCTAATTTCTTTCCAAACTTAAATTGATTTTAAGCACTTTGTAAAACATTATGCAAGTTTTCCACTAATTTAGCTTTTCTTGCATAAACTGCATGAAAAGCTGCATACTTCATAAGATTTGAAGCAGTAAAATATTAGTTTCTTGTTTCCATAAGCATCCACATTAAACTAACTGAGGTTAAAATGTGTAAATGACCAATGCATATGGGTTGCTGAATTTGCACATAATGTAAGTACAGAAGAAACTCTTAACTCGCCTGACAGCAGTTTAGGAACGAACAGATCTTCATTTCACACATGAGCACTTTTCCAAACATGCTGCTCAGGCATGACTTCTCTCATATTTATAGATGATCTCAACACAAATGGAGACAGTTTCAAGTAATAATAAACATGCCATATTCAAAATAGTTTAGAGTCAGCAGTGGTTTTAAAACCACAGATAAATTAGGATGTGTAAATTATTGATTACAAAAAACCTTATACCACAAAGTAAGGCTCGACTTTACAGGTACATAAATACCTTTTACATATATATACACTGTATATACACACATTTGTCTATTCATCGCATAGAAAATATTTCAGACTTTTATTTCTTGAAATGTTGATGATTATGACTTACAGACGATGAAAACCCAGAATTCAGTGTGTCACTCTACATAAAAAAAATCAAAAATTCTTACCAAGTATTTCTGGTCTAGTTTCTAGTGTACACTTGAAATGAGAGAAAAACTAACCTACAAGTAACTGTTCACCAAGTTATAGATGCTTGTTTAGAGTCATTCATTCCTTAATATTGATGAAAAGTACTAGTTCCATTGGAAGGTTATTTGACTTACAACATGGGGAAATATCTTGTTATATGTGACATAATCTGCCAATGGAGTGAATACTTTTTCATCAAGGAATTATTGACTTGAAACCAGCTCTCAAATTTTTCTGAAAAGCCTCTTGTAAGTTAGTTTGTCTTAGTTCAGGTGTACAGTTAATTAACTCCAAAACACCTGGCAATGTTTCCTGAACCTCTAAATTACCTCTGTGTAGGTCAGTAGGACGACTGCAGACTGGACAGATGTCCAGAAGACAGACATGGACACCCTTCACACGGAGGGGAACAGACAGAAGGCCACTGGTAAAGAACGATAAATGACCTGTACTTTATCTGGTCCAGAGGACTTTAAGCACTTTATTCTACAAGCACTTTGCTGAAAATGTGTTACATAAATAAAATGACCTTACCTTACATCTAGTCCTTCATGCACTGATGGTGGTGAGCTACATTGTAGCCACAGCTGCCCTGTGTGACAGAAGTGACTGGCACCTCTGACCACCACCAGTGGGCAAGGTGGGTGAACTGCCTTGCTCAAAGACACAGCGGCTGAGACAGAGTGGAGGATTTGAACTGGCAAACTCCTACCGCCATCGCCCCAAACAAGCTGACTGTTGAGGAATGCTGCATGCTAGTCACCTGTATGTGTGATTGGTAGCTGCTTAAAGTGTCGCTAACCCCCACATGAAAGCTTAGCCCCGCCCCCAGACAAACTTAGAAAAAAAAAAATCCAGCGTAATGGGCAGAACCAGGAGACACTGAGGGGCGTGGCCAGGTGTGGGGAAGAGAGGAGGAGGGTAAGTGGGGCTGTGGTCAGGACAAAAGAATCACTTTGCAGACCCTCCAGGGATTTTTTATCAAAAAACAAGTGAAAAATCTAGCGCCTATTTTTCCCAGAGTTGTTTTTTTTGTTTGTTTGTTTTCATCTCAGCAACGTTCTGCAGTGTCGAGAGCTGTCGAGAGCACGTCCAGGTGTGAATCTGAGTGAAACTGTTTTAAACCCGAACAGACTTTTTAAACAAAGAACTCAGCTGCTAAAAAGGCACCGTTTGACCAAAGGGCCCAAAACTGAGATGGTTCCAGGCAAAGTAAAGCAGAAATAAACAAAATTAGAGTTAGAGTTATGTCTTTATGTTTCTGTGTGAAAAGTTGTTTTGGGATTTAGTTACATTTCAATGTCCCTGTTTTTCCCCAAGCATCCAGCTGAGCAGGATGTTGTCCCAGTTTCCCCAAAGAAATCCACTGCCAGTTGCTGCTTGGGAAAAAAACAAAAAGGAAAACTAACAACAGCAGAGCAGCTCTGAGCGTGAAATAAAAAATGAGCAAATACCAAAGGAAATAGACGCTCCATTAAATACTGAGACGGTTGTTGGCTATTAATCTAGTGTTGGCTTGGATTTTCAACTTGAAGCATAGATCATAAAATATATCACACTTGACAACTTTTATTTGGCATCTTTTGGAGACCAAGAACAAGATGCATTTATTTTGTGACTGTATAAATGCATCTTGCCTTCACTCTGACTTGAAAGCTGCATTAAAAGGAACTCACTGTCTGCAGTGGAGAGACATTAGGAGGCGTAGTGGCACCCAGGGCGTCACAATGAACTCACCAGTAACACCTAATCTAATATTTAAATTGTAATAATTACATCAAAGCACCAGAGGATCTGTCTGTTCATCATCAGAAATTATAAAAAAACAAAGCTATTTTTATTATCAATAGCTATGTTTCCACAAATAGTCAAATCTTTGACTGTATTATCAAAAAAGACAATTTGCAGTATTCCCATTTAATAAGAATAAGAATTAAGCAAGAAATAAAATCACAAACGTATTATTATTATTATGAACTTATTATTCACGCAGTGAAAAGTGGAAATGCTTTCCTTTCCACGTTTTGCTTAGAAAAGTGGAAAGGAAAACATTAAAGCAGCACTTAAATACAACTAATTATCTACACAGAACAGAGTAGCTAAAGAAAGGCAGTTGCTTCATTTTTATTAGTTTCAGATCTAGTGTTCATGTCAAAACTTTTTCGCAAAAAAACGAGTGTTTTTTTTTTCCAAATTGGCGAGTTTTCATTAAGCAAGTTTATTATGTAATTTCAATTTTATGGCTAATGGAAACACAACTAACGTCAACTTAATAATGACATGAGCAGCTGGAGGACCCAAACCTGTCCAGTATAAAGTGAAAAGGGGCTTTTAATGGAAACAAAGAAACTTGCAGGATTTGCACTGGAACGACTGGACATGGGACTGAGACGAGCTGAACTCAGCAAGAAACAATGACAGTTTAGATAGTGATGAGGAGTGGCGTCTTTTCACAGGAAAGTCAAACTACTGAGGAAAAGTACTGAGCAGAGAAAATGAGGAAAGGAAGGAAACTGATTAAACCAGGCAACAGAGAGAGAGAGAGCTGAAGTAAAGACACGAATCTGTTAGCTAGACTGCAAAACAAAATTGGTCTCGTGAAAAAACACAAATATGATTTAAAATTTAGCACAGAGAAAGAAGGAGGGACAAGAAGAAAACCAAAGACGGACATGATATAATAAATCACTCTGGTTGCTAACAGTGCTGTGTGCTTAAGAACATAACCTTGCTGTGTGTTTTGAAAATTCATTTCCATTATAATTTATTTCATGCATTGTCTTGTTTATTCAGGCATTACATTATTACTAATAAGCAAAAGTGAATTGACAATAATTCACTTCCAATTACATTTCAATTAAATTTGTAAAAATAAATTTTGATAAATATGCAAAATCCTCTTCATTCTTTTATTTAAAATGGGTAATGGACTGATTTTTTTTCAGTAGGTTATGAGACTGACATATGTTTAAAACTTTAATGTGACTTCAGTTAGCCATAAATCTTGTAACAACAAGGCCGGTTATGCAAGTCAGCAGATTGGGTGAAACTTTATTGTCCTGGAGGAGTGAGAGCGCAGAGGAAGGAAACCAGCAGGAGAACCGTGTCTGTCTGAACTAGGTGAGGTTCAGGGGAACAGGAAAGACATGCCTCTAACACAGGAACTCTGGGTATCATCTGCATAACCCGGCTTAGCTAAGATCATCAAAAAGGAAAGCTTTAAACATCATCCTGAAAGTAGACGGGGTGTCTACCTTAGGCGGGGGAAAACTGGGAGCTGATTAAAACAGGAGGAGATGCTGATAATTGGCCTTTCTATCATCCTAGCTCTGAAAACTACCAGCACACTGTGAGAGTAAGACTGGAGATCTCTGTGGGAAACATATAAAATACTCATTTTATCTAAAGCTTGAGTCTTCAGAGCTTTTAATGTGAGGAGGATAATTTAAATACTAATGAAGCAAAGCTAACTTGGAGAATTGTGATCTCCCCTTCTTATTTTCTTTTACTGATTCTTTATGACATCCTAGCATAGCGATAGCAATGCTATGCTGGGACTCTGGAACAGGACGCCTTGAATTTTGAGTGATTTCCATTATTACCAGAAGCCTCCACAGACTAACATAAAAAGTTCATTTGTAAGGCCAATGGAAGAACATGTCTGGTTTTTGTTATTGCTGCTGGGTACAATAGAGACTGTATCGCTCTCCATTCCATCTGCAGCTTACTGGCTTTGTAAGACTGAGGAAGACACTTCAAAAAATGACGCAGTTATCAGATGTTTATATCTGTGCTAGTCTGTGTGTGGAAAAATGTGATGTGCTCATTGTCTTTTGAAAAATCTTCAGATTGGAGGCTAATCACAGCACGTATCACTGCCACATGCCGGTCATGTAGCAAATATTCCTGGACTATAAATTGTCCCAGAAGTTATTGCGATCAACAATAATATTGTTGTTTTGAGACCATTTTCGAGTACTATTATGATAATGGCAGAATAATGCAAGAACACATTCTGAAAGCTCAACTGGAAGACATTTTAAATATCCAAAATAAATAAACAAAACAACAAAAACAGCAAAAAAAAAAAAGAGTCATGAATCTCTGTGAACAAAGTTGTCATTCAAACAAAGAGATAGTTGAGACCAAAGCACCAAACTAAAGTCTTTTTATCATCCAGTTTCTAATAGAAAGAAAAGAGATAAATAATAAATCGTGTAAATGGAAATGATTGAGCCCGTTTTAATTTATCATGCGATTAAGTGATTTATTGCGACAGGCCTGTCCTTTAGACAGAAGGTGAGCAGCTGTGAGCTTTCCTTTGAACGTCAGGAATCAGCAAACAGAAACCAGACGGAAACCTCAGGGCATTTTCACAACTTCAAGCATCTGTGATAACTGACCAGAGGCTTTTACATCTTTAGCTTGTGTGGGAATTTCAGACCAGCCCTCTTTGCAGAATGGTTTTAAATCAAATGCATTGAAAGTCCAACATCCTGTTTAAGGTCATGCTGCAGTATCTCAATTGAAATCAAAGGCTACTCTGACTCGGCCACTCAAAAGCCTTTATTTTGGTTTTTTTCTATTCATTGAGAGTCACACCTGCTGCAGTGCTTCAGAATGGTAAAGACAATGGCTTCATTTCCTGCTGCATAACCCCAGTCTACTTGAGCTTAAAGTCACAATCTGTTGGATGCATGAATAGACCATAATTCATGCTTTTATTTCATGCATTAGTTTATTTGTCCATGGATTAGTGTCCAGTATCTACTCTGAATATTTGTATTCTAAGATAATCGGCAGTGTTTGTTCCTAGATGTCCCTTTGAAACAATAAGATAAAGAAAATTACAGTATGTAAATACAATTTAGAGTAAAAACATGTCACCGATTAAGACCAAGCAGCAAAATAAAAAATAAAATGACACAGTTTAAAATGAATTTTTAAAATTACAAATCAACCAGATAGCTGGTCATTCTTTGGTTGTAATCCAAATATTTCCTGTAGGCAAAGGTTGGCAGAGTACCCAACAACTTTAACCAAGTAAGAGCAGCAGTACTTCAGCAAATCTTTACTCAAGTGAAAGGAAAAAGTAGCCATCCAAGAAATTACTCAAATAAGAGTAACAAAGTATTTGGTAAAAAAGTACTCAAGTACTGAGTAACTGATGAAATGATCAATTATTTAATATTTAAAAATTATATCATCAAATGGACCAAAATATAAAGTTGAGAGAAAATTTTTTGGTATTTTAAATGACAATATATCATATAAATCACAAAAATAATAAAATCAGGCAAAAGAAAATTTGTCCAAATCAGTTTATTTCAATGAAGAAAACTTATGAAACTTTAACAAAAACTGCAGGTATCTATGTTTGCATGTGTGTGTGTGTGTGTGGTAACTGTTTTGGTTAAAATACTCTAGAAACACTCTAGAATCCAGAAATATTACTCAAGTAAGAGCGATACTGTATACTTAAAATAAAATTTTATATACTTTAGAATAAAATTACTCAACTAAAAGTAAAAAGTACAGCATAGTAAAATAAGGAGCTCCACATGTCAACGCTTTGTACATAAGGCTGTTAATGTAAAGTCATCTTTCTATTCAAACTGGATCCTTCATGAGTTACTGAACCAGTAACTCTCAGAGAAACCAAACTGTTCCTCAGCACATGACGAGTCTTGCCATGTACACAAAATAAAATCAGTTTGAGTTTAATGAAATGTTCAAAGTTCAACATACTGAGTTTCCTCAGAACATGACAGCGACATGATCCAGCAGGCTCCAAGTCTTAACAGCTCCATTATGTGGTCCTCTTTGGCCAGGTTGTTGGAAGTGCTGCTTGTGACAGGAGAGGTTACACAGTCATTTAAATAAGAAAGGAGTCAATGAAGAGATGTATAGATGTGTCTCTGCTTGAACACACCTGAATCAAATAATTAGGTGATTAGCAGCAAATTGGCTGCATGCTGAGGAGGTGATTCAGCTGTTTGATTCAGGTGTGTTGGACCGGAGGTATTTCAGAGCTGCAACCCCAAAAGACTGGAGTTTGGCACCGCTGGTCTAAAGGAATGCTGGTTTGCTTTTGTTACTCTGCTCAGTCTTAAAATGTTCAGTCTTGCAGTTTCCCTCCACAACGAGTCAGGATTATCTGCGCAGCACATTTCAGCAATTTGTCAGTTCAAATTGCTTTTCATCATAAAGCTGTCATGCAATCATCCAATATAAAACGAACAAAAAAGAACTCTACATTTTGTCAAATTCCATCATCAATACACAGCCGATATATTGATCAATATTTCACTTAATATTCATCAAAAGCAACTCTAAACAGGTGGGTTTCTAGTACTGATTTAAAGGAACTCAGTGTTTCGGCAGTTTTCTGGAAGTTTGCTCCAGATTTGTGGTGCATAGAAGCTGAATGCTGCTTCTCCATGTTTGGTTCTGGTTCTGATGCAGAGCAGAACCAGAAGCAGAAGACCTGAGAGGTCTGGAAGATTGACACAAGCTGTACATGAAGATTAATTTTCAAACAGACTTGTTCACTGATGACTGCTGTGCAACCCTGGATGGTCCAGATGGACGCAGTAGTGGATTGGTGGTGGATGGCCACCACATCCCAACACGACTGTGACGTCAGCAAGGAGGTGGTGGAGTCATTTTTTGAGAGAGAGAGAGAAAGAGAGAGAGAGCGAGAGCGAGAGAGAGAGAGAGAGAGAGCTGGTCGGCCCCTTCAGGGTCCCTGAAGGTGTGAAAATGACCTCAGCAAAGTATATGGACTTTCTGACTGATCACTTTCTTTCATGGTTCAAAAA
>CAEFZX010006873.1:0-67364 GCA_903066825.1 Alfaro cultratus
TATATATATATATTCAATATAATTGGTGCACTTTGATGTTTTATCAGCATCAAAGCGTAAAACCAACCCCTGAGGCACAAAGAGGAATGCTCTGGTAACATGCTGATAAGACGCACCCTGGTGAAAGTGGTAACAGGTGTGGTTTTTCTATCAATAAAACTTTCGACCAACTTTATTATCGTACCTGCATACACTGATTAACTTAATCAAACTCAAAGTACATGCTGTCTTACTGAAAGCAGTAAAAGGGATTATGAAGAAGAGACACAACTTCAATCGGACACTGCCTTGTTATCTGTTCGCATTTAGACTTAGTTAGATAAATTACAAATGATTCCCTTTTTTATTGCCAGTTGTTACATAACCATTAGCATGCTAGCTTATTGTAGTTTGGTTGTGTTTGAGTTAGCTTAGCTCATAGGTTTGGAAACAGCTGAAGACGGTAGCTTATATACTCTTTCGGAAAAATATGTTACCTTTTTTCTTTTCTGAAATTAAATCGGAAATCATTAAATATGTTTATTTACTATGAGCCAAGTGACTGGCAGCACACAGAAACAGGTGGGGCAGGGGTAGCATTGTATTGCTAAGTGTATTTATTGCTCTATGCTTCATGCAGGATGAGAACAAGTTCAGGAGTCACGTTGAAAGAACGTCTTACTATTGGAGGGGCATGGCAGGAAGCGCTAGAAGTTTTGAAACTGCAAATTTGCAAACCTGTGCAAAGTAGCTAACACTGAAGAATAGCTGGCTCTCATAAGGAACACCTGTCAAGCTCTTTAGGATTTCTCAGTTCTCACAGTTTCTTCACATTTAGCTTTTTGGCTCAAATTATTTGTAAATGCAAAAATAATCTCCCTTTTTCTAGGTGTGAACATTGAAATCACCCTTTTTGTCCATAATCTAACATTCTAGCTCTTGAGGCCACAGCTTTTCCTCTCAGGAATGCAGATACAATGTAGGGCCCCATTGTCCAGAGACGTGAGCGGAATGACAATATCATTAGGGACAATACGGGTAATGTTGCTGTTTTTTCTGGCATGATTAATCTCATTTAACTGAATATCTAATGGCTCTTCCTCAATGAAAAGCGTAATAGAAAAAAATGGCACTACACATAGCATGTTTGCCGGTTGTTTATCAGACTCTCAGATAAGAATATTTGGCTCTTATGGTACTAATTCTGTCATATCATAGTACATTTTGGAAACTGCCGATGAATTTCTTTGTAAATAAATATGCTAAAGTTTATTTATCATAAAGATTAAAACCTTGTGAATAACAGATTGCAAAAAATTGTTAAATTTATATTGGAGCATCATATATTCTTGGAGTATTTGAGATAATGAAACAATTCTGTAGTCTACTACAAAACATATATGGTCTCAGAAAGTCTAAAAATGAGCTTTTTGGCCTACATGCAAAATGCTTTTCACAGGTGAAAATGCTTTTCACCTGTGAAAAAAAATGGCACTATGCATAGCATGTGCCATTTTAAGCAACCATCAGTTCTTAACATTTTGTTGGAATCAAGATTTTAACTATACAGCCAAAGATCCATTTGGAAGATTTATATCGAAACACATTTATGGGATATTACCAGATGCTAACCACACACTCTGACTCATTGCAAGCTGTATTTTTCAGTCTGTAGCTGCACAGCTGATAGACAAATATTGCTGAAGGCTTGCGTCTGTATTTAAAAATCCAGAGAGCTTAATACAATTGCAGTTCAGACACTTCAAATTTCCATCTTATGATAATAATATCCAACAGTCATGTATCATTTTTCTACCATTCCATCTCTTTTGTGGCGGCCTCTCATTTAAAACCCCTAAAAGGGAAAACGTTTGTTATTTTTATGTAATAAAAGTTTTTTTTTAAAAATGCCACCACTGTCAATGGACCATCAGATTCCTGACTGACCGGCAGACGCAGGTGAGGTTGGGGAGCAACAATACCAGGTGGGTGTTTTCTCCCCACTCCACTTTACACAAATGACTGGACCTCAGAGTCATCAGCAAACTGGTCATTGTCCAAGATCACTGATCTGATCTCAGGCAATGATGAGTCTACAAACAGACAGGAGGTGGATCAGCTGGTCCACTGGTGCAGTCAGAACCACCAGGAGCTCAAACCACTGAAGATTGTGGACAGGCAGGACTGTTGACTTCTGGCGAACAACCACCACACTGCCTCCCCTCATCATCCTCAACAACACCGTGTCCACTGTGGATCACCTCCAGTTCCTAGGAGTCATCCATATCAGTCATCGCATACAGATGCTGTTCGTAAGATGGCCCGACAGAGACTGTAGCTCCTGCTGCAGCTCGAGAAGTACAACTCACAAATGGAGCTGCTGGTCATCTTCTGCCTGTCTGTCCTCTGTTCGTCCATCACTATGAGGTTTGGCTCACTCACAAAACACGACAGGATAAAAAAACTGCAAGTTCTTCCCTCAGTCCAGAACTTGAACAAGTCTATGGTCAGAAAAAAGGAAGCTAAAATCTGTGCAAACCCCACACAACCTGGACACTAAGTGTTTGGACTTTTACCTTCAGGTTGACACTATGGATGGAGTACTACAAGCATTTCTTACTATCTGTTCAAGACAATGAACAACTTGAAACCAAGGAAGTCAGCTACTGTAAGCTGATTCTGATATTCTAACCAACTTTGTGGTGAAAAGTTGAAGTGATACCCTGAAGTAACTCCAGACGGTTTATTTTAAGTGACTGAATGTTTGAAGTGGAAACAGGCATCAGTGTTTAAAGTACAAACATTTTAACATGGAGAGTAAAGTACCCAGACTGGTTACTCTGTCTAGTGTCAAAATTGTTTGCTAACAGCTTTCCGTCCCCAAACAGCCATACTTGGATACCTCTCACTAACTTACGATCTAATTAATCTAAATAAATAGAAACCATCCAGCATCATGTACTATATAATGCTGTTTTTGTCCTTAATACAACACCAGAGAATCTCAGGCTGTCAGTATCAATCAGTCATTTTCATGCATGGCACTAACACACGGGACAAAGAAAAGCCTGAGTGAGGGACAGAGAGGGACTCAGCTGAGTGACTGCCACTGGCAGCCAAACAAACAGCTCGCGCTTTTGTCTTTTTTCCCCCTCCCGCAGAACAGTGTAACAGTGTTCAACTGTGCCAGATTCACAGAAGGGAGGGGCCCTGTTCTCATTTATGAGCCCTTCCTCGAGGTCGCGCAGCAATCACCCTACATTTGAATGGCCACATCAGCAGACAGATAATCAGTGAGATAAAGGACAGCATCCTCCATGCCAGCTCGGTGAGGGTGAGAGTGGATGGGGGGAGCTGACAGCGACGTGGGGATGGGGTGGGTATAAATGAGGGCCAGCTGGCATTCTCAGTCACACGGTTGTCCCCAGTGCCTTGTAACCAGCAGAGAAGCTTGCAGCCATGGCTTTCAATGGGACCTGGAAGGTTGACCGCAATGAGAACTACGACAAGTTCATGGAGCAGCTGGGTGAGTCAGTCAAATTAGGAGCAACCTGAAGACACCTTAAACTGCATAACTGTTCTGCTTCTTTTTTTTTTTTTATGATGTGACCTGTGTGAGAGTTAAGACGATAAGATGCACTGAAGGTTCAACAGGTTTACTACTTGACTTATTTTGAATTTAAAAACATGCATTTTGAACATCCTCCAGGTGTCAACATGGTGAAACGCAAGCTGGGTGAGCACGACAACCTGAAGCTCATTATCGAGCAAACTGGGGACAAGATTCACATCAAAGAGTCCAGCACATTCCGCACCAAAGAGTTCGACTTCACCCTGGGCGTTCAGTTTGACTACTCTATGGCTGATGGAACCGACCTCACAGTGAGTGCCAACAAATGGCTTAAATGCAACAAAATCAACAGTAAAATAATAATAATAATAATAATAATAATAATAATAATAATAATAATAATAATAATAATAATAATAATAAAGCATAACAAAAATCCTTATGAAGGTTTAAAATTAATCTCTTTCTGTTTTCTTCTATTTTGTTTTTACCAGGGCACATGGGTGCTAGAGGGTGATACGCTGAAAGGGACTTTCAACAGGAAAGATAACAACAAGGTCCTGATCACCACAAGATCACTGGTTGGAGGAGAGCTTGTGCAGGTCAGTGCTACTCCTGAATCTGAAGTGAAAGATGGAGCCGCCCTGCTGCATTTGCAAACTAAACTGCTGTTTATTTTCCCCAAGAAAAAACGTTTTTTTTCGCATACATACAGTAAAGTAGATCTCCAAATTTCTTGCTTGCACAGGACCCGCCATAGGGGCATCGAGAGTGAAGCGGGCCCATTTGTAAATTTGCTGCCATCTCATAGCTAAATAGTGTTATATGCGTGATATATTTTGTCAAGATGTATAATAATGAAGGTCATTTAAAAGTTTTTCCGCGGCTCCCCTTTGCATTTGTTTGCAAGCTGTCAAGAATTGGCCTACTTTTAAATTAGATGCACCGCTTTTTGAAAACTGAAAAAGTTACATTAAAGAATTTCTGCTGAAGTTTTTGCTTAAAATATTTAATAAATGCTCTTTGAAGGTCGCCAGAACCATTTAATCTTATCCTCTCCATCTTGAGAAAGAAACTTTGGAGTGTTGTGTTTTAGACAAATCAAAGCACTAAGTCTGAAAAACAACTTTATCATCTGCATATAGCAAATGGGAAGATCGGCTTGTGTATAAAACTGCTTTATACAATAGTTTTTTTTACAGCTGTCTGTATAAAATAAATTTCATGACTGCAATGTTTGTCATGCAATATCTCTACTCACCTGAACTTTGTCTCTATTATCTGCAGAGTTACAGCTATGATGGTGTGGATGCAAAGAGGATTTTCAAGAAGCAGTAACCAGGATCCAGCTGTTTATACTTTTACTTTTATATAGCTCACACAACCTTTTTTTCTTCTTAACAGTAGAGAACAACCAACCCAATTCTCAATTCATCTATTTTATCTACCTGAAAATGTTTTTTATATATATGTACAAGTGCCTTTGGGGATGAATCATTGTAACGGTGCTGTACTGCCAATACTTGAGTGAAACAATAAACAGAAAGGTGTTGCCCCCTGATTGGCAACTGATGACCTTGACAGACACATTTTGTACTCTGTGTCCAGTTGTCAGGCCAGGTCAGGAGGTCTAAATAAAGGGAGCTAAAAGAGCTGATCCAACTGCAAAGTGTCCCTTTTTTATTCTCAATTATCTCAATTACTGTGAATAACATCCAGCTGAACTCAGAAGAAAACACAACTAGGACAGAATCACAGCGGCAGTTTGAAGTCTTAGAAGAAACAATAAAAGATTTATGGGTTTTCATGGCCTAAAGTAACCTAAACTGGATGTGCTGGTTTCATTTGACAACAGAAATGTTCAATAAAACTTTACACATGACACTTTTTTTCCATTAACACTGAGAAATGTTTGTGGGTTTTTAAAAATAAAGCTAGCCAATGAATTCTGGTAACTCTTGACGTCATCAAGATAAAAGGAAGATAAAAACTAGAGGATGGTGATGAAACTATCGTGTTTACATACAACATAAGGCTGTTGGGATGTATCATACAACTTAATCACATACTGTTCAAAACCTTAAAAGACCAGAAAGGTAATCTGCCATTAGGTTGAAGGAAAACAGCCCAATTTGTTTACTCACTGCATTGCAATGTTTGCCCTTTTAGCTCTTTGTTTTAAATTTGAGGTCATCTGTGTAGATTGTTTCACAGGGGAGTGACCTAAACTTGCAAATCCCATGCCAATTATGATAGGCATGGGCTGTTATTATTACTAAGCACAAAGATCACATCTTCATAATTACATTTTTATGAGCATCTCAGTGTTTTTATCTTTATGATAGGGAGGATAGAAGAACTAATATTGCATTATTGCCGCACTCCAGAGTCTGATTTGAGGTGACTGGCCCTGTGTGTAGAGTCACTGTGGTGTGATGTTACTGAGATATCATGTGTTTGCCTGTAAGGAAAAAAGTTGCTCTTTCAAAACTGAGGGCTTTTTATCACATGAAGCTTTAGTGGTGATACATGAAACAATGCTGCTCATTCTGTGGGTAAAAAAAACTGTTTTCTTTTGGTCATGAGAAAGCAAACATAAAATGACTCCATATGCAATAAGCACTGTTGACCACAAGAGGGCAACGTGCGCTCATTTTATATCAGATTTGCGATTCAAACACAAAATATACCGTCATGGTGAAAGGATTTATTAGTGACACATTTAAGCTTCTCTAAGGATTGTTCAGATTAGTTTTAGGTGGCTAAGTAGTCAGATTGAAAAGAGCGTAACACATTTATCTTATGACATATATTTGAATTTGACTGAGTGTCCAGTGTCTCCTCACGCAGACTGTCTGTGCCACCAGTGTAGAGCTTGGTCAACATTAGCAAGAATTTGAGCACGGATCTTTTCCACTATGATTTTGTTACAAGAAGGAAAGGTCCTTGATGTTTGTTTTTCCTCTGGCGTTGAAAAACCTCAAGGCTCGATACCCAGCATGCCAAATGGACCGGCAGAACTTATAAAGAAGAGATTTGAGAACAATGGGTTCTGACTCTTCCCAGAAATCTGTGGTGTTTGTCAGTAAAGCCTTTAAAAATCCGCTAGATATTTGAATAGTGATTCACAACAGCTTAGAACAAGTCGGAGCACACAGAAATTGATACATAAATGAAAAGGTCGAGCAATGAAATCACAAAATTTACTTCTCATTCAAAACGTCCGACAATGACAGTTATCGGACGTTTTGCGTGAGTTATTACATCAAGGAAACATGGCGTGGAGATCAGCCTGTGGTTCAGGAGGACTTGCAGCTTTCTGCTTGTCTGCATCACTGGCTTTGGTGTCTCTCCTCCCTCTAATACTGCATCAAGGGTGCTGCCTTCATCTCAACATAACATCGCTTTACTTAAAATATTTTCTGTTGCCCTGGTGCAGTTTGATGAGAAAGTGATTTTTTTGGTTTTTACTGGCCTTAATGATGGAATGAGCTTCAATTTTTTCAGTTCAATAACTGAAATTGTATTTTTCATTTACATTTTCATTTATAAACATCCTCATCCAAATACATCTGACAACTGACAGGCAGTAATGGTACGATCATCCCTACATACAGCATCGATCCATCACAGCTCGCGCCCTGAGCGCCAACATCAATCATGGCGGGTGAGTCTGCCACATGTTGAGCTGACCGAGTGATCAATTATAGGAGGCACCTCAACATAGTCTGAAATTCCCTTGCTAAATTTTTTTTTAAAAAATCACACTTAGTCTAAATGTTTCAGAAACTGAATATATTGGAGCAGTTTCACATCTCTATAATAATTTTTTATCGCCGTAATTAGTGCGTCACCATTGTTGGTGTTGCAATTCGTAGATGGAATCTGTAATTCCCTAAGATAGCCAATGAGGGGCGCTGCTGGACTCCTGAATTTCCATTGAAAAGGTTCTCTGGATATATGATGTCATTCTGAGTCAAGCTATCATGTGACACACACCATGTTTACACAGACATACGCACACACACACACACACACACATACACACACACTCACAATATGCTTGCTGGATATCAGTGTAGATTATTAATAAAATATCTTTGTGTAATTATCTGGAATCTAGTGAAGCAGACTGAAGCAGCATGGAATCTGTGGGAAAAGGGAAAGTCGTGGGAGACTTTAGTGCTTTGATTGCTGAGGAACTGAGGGCCCTTAGGCCCACAGCAGGGAGCTGGAAGCTGCGGTTGAGTGCGGAGCAGGAGGCAAGCAACAGAAGGTGGACGGAGGAAAAGACACGCAGAACGAGGCGTAGATTTAGAGGGCAACCTTTTTCTCCTTCACTCATCTTCACTTTGTTTAACAAAGGCAGAGAAACCGTCAGCGTTGGAGGGAGAGTCAGAGGTTTGGCGTGAGGTAGTGTTTCTCGGTAGCCCGGCGCCACATTTTGACCAATCAGTGCTCAGATAAATACTGTGCAGAGACGCATCCAAGCTGTGAAATGATGACTTAGAAGTTAGTCAGTGATGAGTACAGCGTCTAAGCCCCGTCGAGTCTCGTGCATTTGGGCTGTAAGTCTCTGGAGCTACTCTGTGGCAAAGGTTATCAGCTTCTGTTTGACTATGTAACAATGGCAGAAAGTTGTTACAGTGAGAACTGCTGGTGGAAGCATGCAGATAATACCAACAAGCAAAGAAAACTAGGGTGCAAACAAAGCAAAAACAGTATTAAGACAAAACTATTATCTATGTTGGAGAAGTTATTTTATTCTCTTGCAAAGCGGCAGAAGGCTATTTATTCTATACAGTATGTGAAAAATAAAATAAATATCCAGTCTGCTTTCTATTAGATTTTAAGGACATTTTATGTCCATAAAATCTTCAGGTGCACAGATGCAATCCAAAACTGAAATTTTCTTATGTTATGCCTGACATCACTGTGATGCTGAAAATGAAATCATTTTAGTTTGTGCCAAATCTGACCGGTAGCCTATTTGGCACTTATGATTTCATGCATTTTGAGGAAAAGTCTAGTACTATCAAAAGAAACTATAGCATTATGCTATTATTCTGGCCCCTCTGTGTTTCACTTTTGTTTGTTCTTTGAATTCAGATTTAAAGATATTCATTTAAAACAAGGATAGTATATGACAATTTCCAAATGCTAAATATTTGTAAATGATCCAGATTTGAGAGAAAAGCTCATTTTCATCTGCCTGTATCTTAAGCCTCTTCAACTAGCCAAGGCCACTCACAGAGTCCATTGCTCCCTCCTTTGACCACTTTGACTTGGACTCAGAACTTTCCGTCGGAGCTGCAATGTTAAAGATGCTATGACCCTCTTAACCATCACAGTTTTGGCTCTTGGCAAACTTAAGATAACATGGCTAAGTTCATTTCTTCACTGTTAATTCACATGTCAGATTGAACCGTGTGACTGTTTTTATTTATTTGTGCTGTTCAACAGGTGACATGAGTGATTTGTGACTAGAACGAACAAATCACAACATATGATTGATGTTTTTTTTTTTTTTTTGCAGCAATCCAATATTTATCAGTAAATACTGATACAGGAAATACACAAACAACCTAGACAGCAATTTTGACCAATAAGTGCTGCCTTTACTTTTCTGCTTGGTATGTGTCTTTTGTTTGACATTCCTCTGTTGGAAGATAGACACTTTAAAGGCATCGCAAACAAGTCTTTAATGAACTCCTTAAAGGGGAGGAACGTAGCTCTACTGTGTTGCAAGTTGGGTTTTATGATTGCATGCATCCACATGAATATTCCTCTCTGTTCACAAGACACTTTTATCCACTTTTCTCCTCCGTGACAATGTGTGAACGCCCCTCAGATGTGTGCTAGTGTGAGAAGCTGCTATATGCTGCCTGACAGATGAGAGCTGAGACAGTATGGAGGGAAAGTAAATTGGCTTTGGCCTCTGTCTCAGGTGTAGCCAGCTCCTGGGTTTGCCAGGCTATTCTTATAGAGGGCAGGGAGAGGTCTCCAGCTCCCCTGGTGCAAAAACCACTTTATAGTATCCCACATCATGTTTTGATGGCCCCCAAGGATCGGAGGGTGGGGGTGTTATCCAATGACAAGTGTGAAAGAGGGAAAATGGAAATGGCACCATGTGCAGGTGGATTTCTAAATGGGTAAACAGTGTCCTCTAATTTTCTCTAGCAGGCCTTCTTCTCTTTTGTGTTCATTTATTTCTGTTTGCAGTCTGGACAATAACATCTTTTACTAGATCACTTCAGATATATTGAATCAATAGTTTTACAAATTTGTATTCAGGGGGTTTGTGGGGGATTTAGTCATAATAGTGTTTTAGGAGGGAAGTTGGGAATAAACCGGACACTAATTCTACAAGAAATATTGAAGCTGGACACTTACTGTAGTATTGTTGGCTGGTATGTCAGATAAAGGTATTCCCATTATCTTATCTCGAATGCCCACTGATAAAAGAAGTATCAGCAACAAGCAAAAGAGAAAAAAAAACTTTCTTTTTTTGACATACTAAGAACATTTGTTTAAATATTATCTAAACAGACAAAAAATGCATAATCAATCATTACAAACACTAAACCTTCTTTCAGTTTTTGTTGTGACAAGCTTCTGTCGCTTTATTAAAATGTATCACGTTTAATTTTGTTTGCTTGGAGTCATTCATCCAGCTGCGAGATTTAACTACACTTAAAGAATTTTGCCCTTTTAGTCTTATAATTTTTTAAGGAGAACCTTTCCATTACTACGCTGTAACGTGCTATTTTTGTACTTTTTAGTAGCAAAAAAGCCTAATTAAGAGGCAACAGTTACTTTGTAACATTATGTTGTGCGTCTTATCAAATACATCTAAATGTGTTCTTTTTTTTATCCACTGCGTGAACAAAAAAAGTCGGAATATTCAAATATTTTTCCACACTTGCTTGATTTTAGTTACATTCACGATGCCTTCAACTATATCCTCTATTTGAACAAAGAGTCTAATAATTCTTTTTTACCTAATTTTGTGATAAATAAATATTAGTCACAACAGCAGCTTTAATCTCAATCTTTAATGGCAGATGGACCGAAATGTCTTCATTTAACATATTCATAAAAACGGCTCCATTTGATCACCTTTTTTTCGTGTGTGTTTCAAACCAACAAATTTCTGCAACCCACTGAGGTCAAATTCCTCCTCACAGTGGCTAAAGTACATAAATATCAACAGCACTGTAAGCATTAAGAAAAAGAACAAACATGCCGTGAGCATGCACAACACACAGTTACACACACTGAACCAAGCAAAGAAATATCTTTCATAAACAGAGGGATCGTCTCATCAACCTCCAGGAAATTTATGTACCATAAGGCTGGAAAAACATGAAAAGATCTATTTGTTCTCCGACTTTCACAGTGAATTATAGGAGTATTCACATATCAAACACAGACTGTTCCAACCAGACAGCTAAAAACCAAAGGAAGCCCTAGAAAAATGATCGAATGATTATACAATTGAACTTACAATAATACTTACATTGAATCATACAATAGACATTTTCTATGATCTTTTAAAAGAAAAAATCTAAACTCACTCACACTTTTTTATAAATACTTGTTCTAATAAATTTGGCTCCACACTTGATTTAAAATTGTAAAAGCAAGAAAAAAAAAGTCTTCATGTACTCAGGTGATATGGTCCACCGTTATATGATGCATATTATTATTCAACATGAAGAAACACTGAGAAATGTACATGACTCAACTCGTCCTAGATGGTCTTAAACATCTGGGTTTAAAGATTACATGGAGTATTGTTTACTTCTTACAGCATTTCAGTGTTTTTGTTCTTTAGCGCCACATCAGTATCTGTGACTTTATCAGAAAAGTACAAGAATCGAGCACAAGCTCTTGATTTTTGTACAAATGGGATGAGGATCATAATTTTGTCATTAAAAATGTCACAGAAACATGATCAGTTCATGATATGTTGCACAGCAGGTGTTATTGCAGAAAGACACCAGATTAGAAATTATTTTCTCCCCCCCTCATCTCTATCATTAATATGCAAATATAAACTCGACAAAAGCAAGTTGAATCACGCAGGCTTCCTAAAAATAGACAAAAGAGACAAATCGCTTAAAGTGAAAATTCTTTCAGATGCTGAAGGACTCTTTGGAGAGACACCAAGAGGGACATGCAGCAAAAATAATATCTTACTTCATAAGAAATATCAGACCGAGGACTACAAAGCCATCAGACGTTGAATTCTAAATAGCACACCAGTGTAAGAAAAAAAAAAAAAGCCTTTGGTCTTTTTGTTTCTCTGTACTTATCTGTTGTCCTCTTGCTACAAAATGAAGGCGCAGATTTCTAATAATAGTGGAGTTGAGTTTGCCAGTCGTTGCCTTCTCTAGGGTCACTTTTTTACTTTCACCGGCGATGGCTTTAATCCTGTCGATGCCTTCACTAGCACATCTGATTATGCCAGTCTACAGGGCAAAAAAAAGGAACTGATTTAACTCGGCTCAATGAAAAAAAAAAAAAAGAGCAAACCAAAATCCACAGATTTGTGTAGAAAAGACAAGGAGGCAAACTGATATGACTGCTTTGGTATGGAAGGACAACTTGTAATTTTATAAATGGCACAAAACACAAAAAAAGGCAAAAATCAAGGTATGACAATTTCTCATACACAACATGAACCGATCAAAACATTTCAACATTGTCTTGATTACAAAAATACTTTTTTGTACTTCTTTAAAATATCTAAAAATGTACAGCATTGTTGTTTTTTATTTTTGATTTTGATTTTTTTTTTTGCAAAGTCATGCTTCGACATGTATTTATTATAATAACATTGATATGAATGATATACAGAATAGTAATAATTCTAGTATTATAACAACATTACTCGATAGCACTTTGGCCACACTTCCAAGGATCTCCTCCTGTGGTCTTTCCGTACACGACGCCATCGGAAAACACGGACCGTTTCCATTGTACGAGTCGGAGGAGGTGTAGCCAAAGCACTCCCTCTAAAAGCTCGAGTATGTAACAGTATAAAAAAATCTAATAGAGTTGCAAAGACTTCGGGAAGAGCGTTGGGACGGGTGCTTGATGTGCGATGGAGGCTGGGGTCTAGTATGTCCTGAAGCCCATAAGGCTGCTGCTGCCTAAGGGAGAAAAATGCAAAAGGAAGAAAAAGAAGATAAGACTGTACAAGATTCTGCACATCGCAGATTAAACACTAATGAAAACACAAGGGGACCAGGCAGAGCTGAATGACACACAGATTCTAAAAAAGCCATGAAATCTAATATAAAAGCAGACACTGTAATAAAAACACAAGTTCCGTCTTGGATTCCCCCTCAATCTCTAATACTCGTCTTTGTATCTGCAAAACCACACAAACTTTCATCTGAAAAGTAGTCACAGTATAAAGATAGAAATATCTCTATAAAATCTAGGCAGTGATCTTCAATGTATTTTATTGGGATTTTATGTGATAACCCAAAATAGCTTAGACTGCATGTAGAGCTTCCGTGAACATCGTTTTTTCAGCCTTGCCACAATTTCTCAATGGCATTTAGGTCTAAACTTTGACTAGGCCATTCTGCTATATGCACATTATCCTGTTGTGGCTCTGCCTGTATGTTTAGGATGGTCCTGCTGGAAGGTTAAACTCCACTACAGTCTCAAGTCCTTTGTGTCTTCTAACAGATTTTCTACCAGGATTGTCCTCTCTTTGCCTCCATCCACCTCTCTTCCCATGAACTATAATCCACTTCCTTGTCTCTGCTGAAATTCAGCTTCCCCACAACATGAAGACAACATTGTTTTATACACAAAAAACCTGTTCAGATGAAAGATGACACGTGTTAAAAATGTCTTAGTGGTTTGGTTTGAGCCAGCAGATGTCTGCAGAGGTGTGTCACTTTTTATCTTTTTCACACACACACACACAAAAAATCTTACACAGTGTGACAAAGCAGACACAAACTGCTTTGGTGGACACTTTGGTGGGTAGGTGGGATCTACACCTTGCCGCCTAGCTGTCCTCTCCTGTTGGAATCAGCGGAGGAAAAAACTCACCGACGCTGCGCTGCTGCAGGATCTGGAAGCAGGTCATTCCTCCTAATTTCTAAAAGGAAAAGAGGCAAACAGCAAAGCCCGTCACAGCCGACCACGGCCACCATCACACATCAGGAACCTAAGGATGCAAAGAAAACCCAATATGTCCAATTAGTCACCCGAGGACGAGACATATGACTTTTGAGTGCAGATGTTTGAGACACACAAAGAAATCAGAAGGAGATTTTTAACTTGACTGATGACCAGCTGGTAGAAAATTCAATGAATATTTCATTCTCAAGCGTTACCATGGTGCACCTACAAAAAAGGCTCTTTTGTATAGAAGTCATTACTGCAGGAAGTACGCTGAGTACTTCATTAAAGAGTTTAAATAGAATATAGGAGGACATATATTAAAGAAGCTATTTAAAAAGAACATTTATTTTCAACAAAATATGTAGACATGTCTGTGATTCACTGAGGTTCCAGGAGAGCAAGAGAGAGCAAGACTTTCAGCAAATAACAGGAAGGTTCTCCACTGTTTTATTCTGTTGTGGATAAAACCTGTCTGTGATCATGCTGATTTGAAAATGTTGGCAAACTCAGAAATAAGTCAGAGTTAAAGGAAAGATTGTCTAGGGAACAAAAAGGCTGCTGTTTTTGTAATTCCAGCTGCACCAACTGTACCAGTCGATATTGTAAGATCACAAACAGCTTAAAATGTGAATAACATAATCAGTTTGTTGTTTTAAAACAAATTGTAAAGCAGCTGCCAACTGTAGAGGGCAAAATCGATATTTGGCAGTGCAAAAACCAGAACCTCAAAGTTGGTCATAAAAATCAGATTTCCATTTGTGGTAGGGTTAATTTAAAGGGGAAAAAACACAGCAACTTGTCTGGTGTTACTTTAAACCGCTTGTAGCAAATATGACACTTTGGTCTGACTAAATAGGTCTTCTTGATTAAAAAATGTCCAAAGTAAGACTCAAAAAGTACTGAATGTACCAGAACCTTTGTTTGATATGCAAAGTTTGATAAATAGACTAAAGGGATTTGGTTTTCTTGCTAGAGGAGTTTTCTCAACATCCTGGATACACTCAACTGTTTTCCCAGAAAATGAAATCTCTCCTCTGATTCGTAAACTGATGTTGACTTTTAATGTCACTGGACCCTCCTTTTATTTTCCTATAAATCTTTCAAGCCCAAACTTGAACTGTGACACACAGGATGTCTCAAGTACTTATGTCAAGCTTCTCCCCGACTATTTGTACCTTCCACAACATCCCACCACCAGCGGATCGTAAAGAAAGGTCAGACTTCCTCGCCAGATGTACTGCTAAAAATAGACCTCTCTCTGAGACTGTGGTAACTTGAGTTCAGGGAAGTTTTGGGCAACTCTCTGGAACAATAAGCAACTAGAAAGTCATCCATAATCTTATGAGAAAGAAAGAGACTGGCAGACTGACATAGTCAGAGAGAGTGCAGACTTGGAAACTGCTTTTTGAGAACAGTGTTTTTTGTTATAAGGGAGTAAGGATGCTTGAACTAACTGATGCCCCATTGCGTGTTCAATCAGGGACGAGGGAATCGATGCGTTTTACAGCCGCTTGGCTAACCTGACGGGACGCTTGCTTCCACATCACCCTATTTGTTCTGGCTGAGACGCCAAGGTTAAAGACTGGGTTGATCATTGAACATGTCTGCACAGATTAAGGACAGGTTTAGTGAATTTTAGGCTTAATATGTTACATCCAATATCTTGGTTCTGCTGCATAATGTGAAATAGGTAAACAAGCAGTGTTTGAGAAAGAAGGGGTGTGATTGGGTTTCTCATGAATGCATGAGCTGTTTCCTTTGTGTAACGTAGAGAATTTTCTTGCTTATCACCGATTGTCGATTGTGTAGTGTGACTAAAAGGTACAGAGGACTTGTTAAATCATGTAATAAGAGCAAAATTCCAACAAGTAACTGATTTCAACCATGGTAATGGAAACAATTGTCTTGATTCTTTTGTTAGATATAGTATAATTTTAGATTTATGTCCAAAAAAAGCATTCAAGCATGAAGTTTTGGTAGCTTGTTAAGCTGTGCTACACAGAAGTCTGTTAACACAATGCCAAAGCACAAAAAACATCAGCAAATGAAGTTAAAGTTTAAAAAGATTGTGAACGGAAATATTCAGAAAAGGTCTGAACAAATATGGCTTACAAGGGTTAGCCAGTAGAAACAAGTTTCTAACAAAAAAAACTGTGATGCTGGAGGACATATTTAATACGTTTCCTAACTCTGCTTCTTTCTCCTACTGCTCTCCATCTGAGAATTACTTGAAGTTATTGCTGCCATTAGCTTTATATTCTCATTTTGTCATTTCACAGAAGTTACATCAAGCCAGAAGTTTCTGTTTTGCAAAAGCACCTTCCTGGAAGGGGAATTCAGCTGAGCTATTGCTGACAATAACATTACCTTCATGTTCTACCGATGACACATACGGCCACCTTTCGCTCACCTGATGAGAGAAAGTGGCTTTATCTTTGTCCCAGATAAAGTCACTGAAGGGGATACTGCTGTTTTTCACTCAATTGATTTCAGAGTTTATTTACTTTGCTATAAAACCACTAAAAACCACTAAAACAATTTTTTTTAACATAGCAAATTCTTCTGGATCAGTTGTTCTGTGCTTTTTTTGTTGGTCTGCTGTTTTTTCAGACCCAAACTTGGTTGTGGCAGATGGACTCTCATACTGAGCCTGGTTCTGCTGGAGGTTTCTCTCTGTTAAAAGGGAGTTTTCCTTTCCCAAGGAAAAACCGTCTGTCCTGAGCTGTGTTTACATCCCAACGATTGCTGCTAGGGAGGTGGGTGGTGGTGAATGCAGCTGCTGACATGCAGCTCCTGAGACCTGATGCAGCTACAGTGTATGCCTCTGTGTGTTTGTGTGACTGTGTGTCAGCAGGGGATGGAGGAATAAAGTCCCACTTCCTTATTAGAAAGGGCCCCAGCTGGCCCAAAGCTCTCCTTCAATTGGAGTTAGTCCAACATCGCACAGGAACCACTGGTTTTGTCAGGCTATTGGCCAAAAACCTCCTCAGGGCAGACAGCCAGACAACACACACCTACACACACGCACACACATATATATATATATATATATATTGGTCTCTCACAGGGTCACAGCCAAGCCTGCATGATAGGGGTTCACACTCCCCCCCTAGCATGTCTTGTCAGATGGAAAATACGGATTACCTTTCCCTGCAGTTCACCAGGCTTTAACGTCCACTGTTAGGTTGTCTTTGGAGCGAGCTCTTTGCCAGAGCATGAATGTCAAATACAATTCGGCTTCATGAGCTTTCAGATGAATGAAGAGACTCTGAGTATCCAGGGGGGTATTACAACACAAAGCTAAAAAACTTAATCAGCTTCGAAAAGTCAGTGGCTTTCTGTTTGAACTTGCAAGCGGCAGTAAATGTACTTCTCATAAAGGCTCTTCCCTCCAGAGGCCAGGTGATTAGGACAGCTCACGGTTAAAGATCCCACACACCAGTGCGGTTCCAGCTGCCTGCATTCTCTGTCTGTGAGTCGCCCCCCAGTTAGTGAGACGCCAAGACAACCGCTGACCCACAACAAACCTCTCCAGACTGCTGACTTCTAGGCAAGCTTCACCTTCCTTTCTGAAATACCAACATTCAACATTTGTAATTAATTACAGGCTTTTGCTTTTCCAAGACAACTCCCACATTACACAGCAGTACAAGAACAACAGTGCCTTACATAAGTATTTACGCCACTTGAGAGTTTTCACATTTTGGGACCTTTTAACCCCTAATTTTTAAGTATTGTGTTAGGATTTTATACAAAAGGTAGTTCATGTGTGCAGAGCAGAAGGAAAATAAAGCATGGTTTATAGCTAAATATTTTGGACAGTATACAGCGCCGTTTATCCTCCTGTCAAGGCGGACACAAAAACAACGAATTGTTTGCAAAGCTGCAACATATCAGGGACAAACCGAGCAGGAAGGTTAACTAAACAACCAGAGCTCTGGTGGTAAAAACATAAGCCTCATTCAGCTTCAGTATGACAACATGACGACAGTGGATGAATTAATTACACATGTTGTTTACTATGTGTGTAAAATAATCCACAAACCATCTAGTTCTACAACGACCATTCTAGCCTTTATCCATTTTTTTGGATTTACCCAGACAAAATGTTCTGTCAGGGTAAATTTTAAATTTAAGCAAAGAGAATTTTTTTTTTTTTGAATGAATCTCCATTAAAAGACACATACTGTATCTGCAATTTTACAATGCAGTAAAAAAGCTATTTTTTTTCCGGGGAATTTTCTCTCCACTTCTTTCCGTAATGAAAAGGAGTTTCAAAGATCAGACATCTCTGGGGGTTTAAAGGAACAAAAAGCCGTTTCTGCCTGCTGCTTCGGGACAATGGCTTTGTGTTGCAAAGGACATAATTGTTGTTTCCCCCTAACTGAGCAGTTATTGGCACCTTTTTAAGGATGTGTCAAAAGTCTTAGAAGAATTTCATCTAAGATTACATTATAAATACAAAAAAAAAATCTTGCCTTGATTCTGACAACATTCATTCAGTTGGAGAAAAATTGTGCGTTAAGAAGAAAAATGTAACCCAGAAATTGCTAGAATTTTCTACATTGCTTTTAAAACTTAATCAAGAGTATGTGATTATTTAATTTGTATTCATGTGCTATGTACATAAAATGACACAGAAGCCCCTTTTTACGAACAGGTCTTCAAATTGGGAAAGTCAAGCAATCTTGCCATTACACATTAAAGTTAGGTAATTGCGTAACTAGTGTATATAAATTGCGGCAATCCTAAACTTAAACATGTCACAGTCTGTGAGAAATAAAATGCTTAAAACAACTGTAATGGTGACAAACGAGGCTGGACGAAGGTCAAAGTTTATATATACTTAATAAACAGTGAGGAGAATGGCAAGGGAGGGAAAACAATCTTAAAAACCCATAATTAGAGAACTGAAGAAAGGAAAAGTATCGTAGAATTACAAAATCTTTAGAATCCTTACACACTGTCATGAGGGTTTTTTTTCCTAGAGTTATGTGTTTTAGTCATATCACCCTAAAAATTAACTTCATGCTAACAAACATTCCAGGTATATTTGGTAGGAAACATTATAAAACATGTCAAAAAGCTCCTCATGACCACAGTTAGGAAGGGTGGAGGACCTGTGGGAGAGAAATAAAACTTGTTTCTCTTTCACAAGTTTTGGTAACTACCAGGACATTTTTAATTAACAAATATATATATATATATATATTTCTTACTTGCCAGCAAACTAAGAAATCACAAATTTAAACGCTTTATGTATATATATGCAAGTGTCCATTAGTATGACAGATGCTGTACATCTAAAACCTGAATAAAATTCCAGCAGCACAAACAAAAGACAAACAAACTAAGTCCTTATCTCATAATTTGAATATGTGTTTGTCCTCCATGCTACACAGTCGGGGTTGCTGCCCAGTAAATGTTTCTGCAGCAAATGTTTGTAATTATCACAATAATCTTGACTGGACATGCTGGCTCGCCATCACCCTCCTCTGCAGGCCGGATGTAGGGAAGTTGATTCACTGGGGCAGAGTGACTGGTCAAACGACTTCCTCCTGGTTTGATAGGAGTAATTATTTCCTCCAAGCCCCTCCCTTTTCCTTTCCCTTCCCTCAATGGAGATTAAATCCAAAACATCACGAAAGCTTTTATTCTTTAGGCAACATCTTTAAAGCTCTTAGAAATAAACAAATAATGAAAAAAAGGGTAAGAAGGAGACAGGGGAGACTAGCACCAATCAACAGCTTGATGAATGTTAGCCTCCTTACTCCTGCCACCTCCCATCGACTCCCTAAGGGGGGGACCGAGGAGAACATGTCTCTTCCTGTCTCGAGACACTGGAGGGAGGTGACAGAGAGACTGGCGCCATGTGCGTACACACATATACACAAACTATCTGGGGGGATTTGCAATGTTTTGCTTTCTGGTTTCTTGTTTTCTTTTTTTTTCCTTCTTTTCCTGCAAACACAAAAGTGGAGTGCAGATGCAGCCGATGCAGCTGACTTATCTAAGTACTTGTTGGAAATGCTCCTAGAACCACACTCCGATCCACTAAACTAATTTGGATGTAATTTACTTTAAATAAAGCCCCACAATAAATGTTTTTAATAAAGACTCGTAAAAATGGAGCTTCCAGCAGCTCCCAAGTACCAAAGCACTTGACGGAGGGTATGCAGCGTTTACGACCATTCTGATCGCGTCCTCCGTCTCTCTATATCTGCTCAGACCCTTTTATAATTCTCCAAAGAGTAGTTTGTTGGAATCAGAAACGCCAACGTGAGGTTCTAAATTAAAAAATGTATTTCATCCTGACAGGGTTTGATAAAGTGACGAATAAGTCCTAACGTCTGCTGTTTGGTCGCAACGAAATTCGGTGTTTATTATGGTTATTGAAGCCAGATTGTGGGCATGGTAATCTCTCCCTCACACAGAGGTGAAATAAATGTTAAATGCCCTTACACTGGGCATGCCAATGTTGCAACAATATCTCCGGATCTGCTGCTAGCAAAATACTCGATACATATAGCATTGATGAATAACCAGTGAATTATGAATAAATGTCCTTTGTGTGTTGCAATCAAATCAAAAACAACAGAAAGGAAATAAGCTAGCTGAATAGGTTGACATTAATAATAGGGAAATGCATATTCAAACTAATATGAATGTTTTTCTTTGAGAAATGGGATGTACTCCTGTCTTTTCCATTCTGAAGAGAAGCTAAGAGAAAGGTGTCACGTCACATGCACACCCCAGTAGACAAGAGCAGAGATAAAGAAGTCTGTCTGTAGTTCAGCATGGTAAGTTATATTTGGTGTTTTAACTATTAAAATAGGAAGGTGGGGTTATTTAAGATATGCAGAAAATGCAGGAGGTTTTTGTCACAGGAAGGATACAGCCAGGGCTTGTATGAAATTCCTGCAGCAGTGTTTCTATTGACTTCTTGGTAACCTCCCTGACTAGTTTCCATCCCATCTCTTCATTTTGTTTAGATAAAATTTAAAGAAAACAATGAGAACTTTTTGATCCTGCGTAACCTCTCTGCTCATCAAACTTAAGTTATATCAATAAGATTTAAGTTATATCAGAAGGGAGAATTTCTTTTGACTTTGACATTATGTTATCCATTTACTGGAAATCCAGGTAACCTAACAATCCCCTCTGCTATTTCAGTATAAAGTCAATAACAAGTGGTTGACTTCATAAATCTTTTAAGTCCTATTATTTTAAAGCTTTACATTAGCAGGCACTTCCTTAATTTGTTTTACTATTTTAAACTTTGTCACTGAAAATTTCTTTTGAAATACTGTGATATAATTTTGACTCCATATTACCCATTTCATAGAAACACCTTTCTGACACTGAAAATAGCTTTGAGGCTTCTTTACTCAGTAAACACTTACACACCGAGGAGTGCTGTTGTCAGCCCAACCTGGTGTTGTCAAGAGATGTGATTTTTCTGTTTCGAAACAGGCCGTCAATGGTCAGGGTCAATCGAGCTAAAAATCATCCAATTCTCATCCAGTCGGTGTCTCAGTGCATCTGTGATAAGAATACTTGAAGATTCCCAAGGAACTAATCTAAACAGGGAGAAGAAAGCCAGGACCACCACCTTGATAATTCAACATTTCCCACAGATTCCTTCTTAGTCATTAACTTTTTCAAATCTACCAAACACAGACCGAAGTTTGAAATTCCCCTTTCTGTTTGATCATCTGTGACTGGGTGAAAAGCAACTAAACTTTAACAACCATCAACTCCAGAGAGGAAAAAGTGAAGGGGAAAAAAAAGACATAATGTTTGCTATTTTCACCAAGTGGAGGTGTAATACAAATGTGAAAAACACCCTTCTGAAAGTGTTCAGTCCTACTTAAGCAGAGCACTTGAGTAAAGGTGCTAAGTGACTTTCACATCCAGTCTCTAGTTATGCTCCCAATCAAAGCAGAGTCTGTTAGCATTTTAGTCATATTTGCTGATCCCTTTTCAGCCTGCTTAATCAAACCATCAGCGCTGACACTCATTGCAAATTCTGTTTGACTCGCTGCTTTTGATGCCCAAGATCAACCATAACATCAATGAGAAGAGTCGACCTTGTGCAACCATGTGACCTGAGCAAGAGAGAGGCAATGAGGAGTGTGTGCGCGTGTGTGCGGGTGAAAATAATGGAGTTCCCCTTCAGATTGCGCCTTTCATCTCTGATGATGTTGTGTGAGGAGTGGCTGAGGTTTGATTGACCCACCGGGCGTTACACTCCCGTGTTCTCTGCTGGCGACTCACATGTTTGTGTTTGAAGTCAACCAGCAGATATGAGACCAATTAGCCGGTTAGTTTTGGGAGTTGGCAGGAGGGACATTTTTCATCTGAGGTCTAAGTGCAAAAATACAAAAAAAAGAAAAAGAAAATGAGTTGTAGTAACATTCTGAGAAATTCCTCATGTCTGTTTAGGAATGTTTCACCACCTGTTTAAACAAAGTGTCATAACATTTACTGTAAGAGCTCTTTACAATGTAAATTTCTTCATTATGTCAGGGTAAAGCAGGGTCAGACAATGTGTGTGAATGCTGCTACTTACACATACTTCAGCAGAACTGTCTGGACTTCCATCCCTGAGGAGTTCCATCTGCAGGTGGGAGCCAACGAATCTAAACACACACAATCTCACATTAACGCAAGTCCTGAAATTAACTTTATTGTGGTGCTCAGACACCAATTGTTAGTGTATGAAAAGCTTCCAACTGTTTGTCATGAAGTCATTTTACAACTGATATGTATACATTGTATTGATTTCATTTATAATATGTGTAAAGGTAATTTTGACTAACAAATAGTTTGTAAAGCTGAGTTCAACTTCACCAGCCACGCCTAATTCTGATTGCTTAAACAGAACCTGTCTGACGGCATGTAGTAGGATAAACTATCCTAGCAAAACATCTAAAGAAATTCATGAACAAATTAGGAGCAGGGCATTAAGATTTATTAGTCTGGAATAATAACATAGCTAAGCGTTTGGGACTCCAGCAAATCACAGCCAGAGCCATGATCCATAAATGTAGAAAATATGACAGAGATAAACCTTCTGAGAAATGGCTGGTGGACAAAAAATTACTTCAAGAGAACCTCAGCGACTCATCAAGGGGGTTAAAGAATAACCCAGAACCACATCTAAAACACTCTTTGTTTCAGCTGTGTTCAGGATTTAATTATAAGAAAGAGAGAAAGGGGGAAAAGATGGCGTCCATGTGAGAGTCCTAAAGCCAAAACCACTGCTGACCAAAAGGAGCACAAAGGCCCGTGTCTCACCTGTACCAAAAATTGACTGATGGGGAAAATATTCTAAGAATAACAAGAAAGAAAGTGGAGCCTTTTGAAGGCGAGTGTCTTATCTGACACAGGAGAGTTGATTTCAGCATGCCAGCCTCTGCATAGAGGCAGAGAGTCTGTTGCTGCAGACGCCGCCAGGGGAGGCACGCCTAGTTATTAGGTTTAAGGGGCAATTACCTTTTCACCTACTGCAAGGCCATGTTGCTTTGCAATGCATCTTTCTGTTAATAGATGAGAAAATACTCTAAAAACAATTTTGTACTCAGGTTTTTTCCTTACAATAAAACTTGTTTAATGATCTGAAACATTTGAATGTGACAAAAAAAAGCCAAAACAAAAATCTGTAAGAAGGTAAATACTTCTTCACGTACTGTAACTTGATGATACACACCCACCTGATTTTATTTCATGTCAGGATTCATTGTTCTGCTTTTGTGCTTAGTTACTTTTGCTCCAGCTAGGTTGCTGACTCCATCCGGCCTAAAAACACCTCTTAGCATCCAATAACCCTGATGACATCAGCTGATTAGCTGTGGAGCCAGGAAGGTGAGATCACGTTAACATGATTTATATTTGATTCTTCTGCCCGGTGTGTGTGTGCATGTGCGCGCGTGGAGGGTGTGTGTGTGTGTGAGAGCCTGCCCTTTCCGGCTTTATATCAGCACCTACCCCTGGTCAGAGGAAGCTCTAACAAGCCTATCACTGACCACAACCCCCTGCTGAAATCACAGAGCCAGATTCTCTTTGTGTCAGCATGTGTGCACATCCACGGCACGCATATGGAAAAATGCCAGCTGGGCAGATTCAGTGTGGGCTCATTTCAAATTCTGACTTCATCTGAGCTTCATCTTTCTCAAGGTGGGCAGGGCGTTATGCCTAAAAGACACAAGTGTTCGCATTATGAATGGAAATATATTCTATATGCCCTCTCTAGCAGGTTTGAACAATACTGCATGACCTAATTAAAACATGTCAAGCAATACTTCAAATACTAAGAGATCAGATCAAGCCTGCAGACCAGTCTGACACTGAGGTTGTATTAGTAGGTCAACCTGAACCTAACAGGATTCATGAGAAGAATTTCAAAAGATCAATATTAAAACTCTCATGTGAGCTCACAGTTTGAGCTGAGTGGATTTCAAGACCTTGATGAACTGGACCAAACAGGGTTTAATTAAAGAGGGAGATTAAGGTAAAAAATAATGATGCAAACATAAATAAAAAAACGGATTTTTGGCTTTTTCACAAGAATCATATGTATTCTCTCCAGTCGTATATGTGGCTTTTTAAACGTTTTAAAACATTTCATAATTAAGGATTTAGTTTTATTTTATATATGAGTCTGCAGTTGAGTTTATGCTTTGTAAAAAGTCTCTTTTGATGCAAATATGCCCTGATAAGAGCTTTTAAGACTTTTCCTTTATATATATATTTATTTAAATGTTGGAATTATTTCACAAACTGATAGTTAAACCAATTCCTGAAAGTTCAAAAGGTCTAGTTTTCTAAAGGAAATGTAAAAATGAGCTCTTCATGTTCCAAATCTCTAAAAAAATAAAATTGCTTCTCTACCAGACTCAAATTCAGTTTAGTTAAATTGTTGTTCTCGTTGGAAGACCAAGGTGCCATTATCCAACAAATGCTTTTATTAAATAAATATTAATATTTTCCATAATGTAATAATATGAACTGTCACCATGACTCATAAAATAAACCCAGAGATCTGATTGGTTAACCTAGTGTAAGCGAGGACCAATCCCGTTGTCTATAGCTGTGTTAGTCACGCCCACTTGCTCTGACAATCAAAGCTAAAGGATAAAAATAAATCCAAGGCTATGAAATTATTAAATAAATAGTTAGCAAAATTTAATAATCATTTTACTCAAGTAATTATGTACATTTAAATTATTGGAATTCTTGGAATAAATTATTTATGTTTATTCATCTACTAATTTATTTGAAATAGTTTTTTCCAATTTTATTTAAATTACAAGACATAAATACTGGACTGTGGCATTTTTGGCCATCTCTGGGGATGCAGCCTCACTGTTCTTAAAAACTCTCTTCAATACAAAAATATTGACTTAAATTTTGATGAAGATTTTAGATATATTAAAATGTCCATTATTCAACATGAGGATGTATGAATCCCATTAAGAAAAATTTACCATTTTGTACAATATGAAGTTTTTTTTTTCTCCCCCCAAAATAAGCTAATATTTTTGCAAAGCTTATATTGAGAAAATGACTAAGTGCCGAGCATCTGTGAAATGGAACAGCGAGTGTTTTTTGGGCTCAGCGGTAGGTGAGGGAGCAGTGGTGGTGGTGATGATGGTGATAAGAAACGTTTGGGATGGGATTTTCAGATTACCTGAGCGTGGAGCGAGGAGGGATAGGTGAAAGCGGGTGGAAGGGCGGGCGACAGCTCTGCCGGGTACAGCGGGTATGAAGCCCACACATCTGGGCTGCTGGGATATAGAGCAGGCACTGTGAGCTCATCTGTGGAAAGAAGAAGAGGAGGAGTGGAGTGAGGAAAGTGGTAACGTGGATGGGTGGATGGATAGAGAGACAGGGTGGAGGTGGTGGTGGTGATTGTGGAGGTGCGCTCTAGGGGGAGTTTTTAGTTTGTGAAGTTGATTCCTCTTATTTCATGACCTTAAACACTCAATGAGTCCAAACATCATACATTTGTCCCAGTACTGTTTAGCGAAACCATAACAACTTAAAGCCTGTAAAGCTTTGGATTCCTCCTTGTGTTGGAGTAGCTGGCATTGGCATGTGTACATACACTGCTGTTTGAATAAAAAAAGACTGTAACTGTAGGAAATGTATAATGAAACAAAGTGTGATCAATCAAAGCTTGCTGTGCATTGCTGCCATTTTCCATAAGCCTCCACAATCAAAAGTCAGATCTAGGAACGACGATCCACACAACTTAACTTTGTTCTAGCTATAACTTTAAAAATCATTCAAGTTTTCTCATTGTTTTCCTCATTAATAAGGTTAACTTTAACTAGCAACCCAAGCTCATTGCTAATGTCTATAGCTGTGTTAGCTATATACTTCTATATACGTTTGAACTCTGGCAAACGATGTACAATGTTATGGGTGCAAAAGAATTTATTAGGTTCAAAATTTAAAAAAGAAAAAAAAACAATAAAGCTATTGGTACATTTATGCTTGAGGCAGCCAAGTTGGATTTTTGGGTCAGTTTCAGGCTGCCATGTAACCTCAGACTTTCTAAATGAGGAAATCAGAAATTGAAGCTTAAGCAGATAAAAGCAGTACGTTAAAATGGGTAAATGGAAATAAGTTTAATTCTCATATTCCTTGTCAGTACAGTACAGCTTCTTGCACTAGTCAACTAAAGTTTTGCTTACTTCAACATTTGTTTTATTTATTTTTTTTAGTTTGTGACTCTTCTAACACATCTTAGGTACCACAAGTACACTAACTATGGAAAATACGCATATTTTGTTTTTGTATCTTTAGGTTCTCCCTCAAAGCCAGTTTTTTGTTGTTGTTGTTTGATTTTTTTAAGGCTAAGCCCACCGTGGACAATGACTTTGTTAGCACCAGAAAACCTGATAACTCCCTTGGGAGCATAAAAAAAAGTAACGATATCAAGGCGATCTGAAGTGAAGCATTAGGAGTACTGCAGATTACCTATACATAGTTTATCACTTTGAGCTTCATCACAATATTCAACAGCATGTAATGCCACATTTAAACATACTGCACACTCCACTGTCACTGGAACAACTGGGAAACGTACATAAACGTGAAAAAAGCCCTCAAGTAAATTCTTACTATGGATTCTCTGTGATCCCATAATCAGCTAGACTTTTTAAACCATCTTTGACTCTCCTCTGCACTGAATGCAATTTCAAGGCAAGCATTGATCCAACCTTGTTACTATTCTAGTTTTAATAATTGCTCTGAGTGTAGATTTATGCAAGTTAAGTTGATCAGATACTTTCTTGTAGTCAATGCATGATTCTTAAATATATACAGTGACCCATCGCCTATTTCTAATTCAGTATTTTTAAGATATCTTTACCAAAGTTGGCACCCAATAAACAAGTATTTGTAATTTTTTCCTGTACTCAAATGTACCTTTAGCTAGCTTATAGAGTTAGCATTAACTTGATTAGTTTAAGCAACAGATCTAATAAATGTTATTTAAGCTAGCGAAATTGATGGTTATCAGTAAATACTATTGTATACCCCTGTTTGAACATGAAGACCTGTTATTCTGCAAATGACTAAGGTCTGCCAGGCACCTTTAAGACTCTAAATTGGATACATATGAGAACAAAAAGCTTTACAGGCGGGGCAACAGTAGCTAGCAGAAATTGCAAATGAGAGGAAACCACCTCAGACATAATTTACTCGTAAAGCTGAGTGCAAGGTGACTGTGAAAAAAGGTGCACAAGTGAGGAAACAGTGCTGTGTGGTGTACAGGGAGTGGACACTTAAAAACGTAAAAATCAGACAACGTGGGGTAACTCATTGGAGAACCATCAGACAAACATAATTTTAAGGAGCATTTATCTGTACTTTTCTATCAAAGAATGATCAGGAAAAAAATGGCTGATTAAAACAACTCTTATCAGGAAGTGTATGAAATTTCTCTCCTGGTGATTACGTCATGGTTTCATTAATCGTTTCCGTCCATTTTCCTCTGAGGCAACCAGTAACACCCCCTTCTCTGGCAAAGAAAAGATCCAAGATAAGAGCGGTTTGGTCATTCAGGAAGAATGCACTATTACAGCTGGTCTATGTTTAACTATCAATGAATAATTTCTGCAAAACCCTTTAACCTCGGAAAAATGTTTAACCGACTGGGAACTGCATGAACACATTCCAAACACACCTGGTACTTTCAGGTCCAGCAGTTAACAATGAACATGCACGGTTAATAAGTACTTAATCTATGATAGTATCAATCTTTTACCAGGTGAGCTAAAATAAGCACGTTTTCAGTAAACATTTTACATGACGGGACTTTTTTGTTACATTTTTGTTAAAACATAACCAAACCAAATGTTCTAATGGAGAAATAAAAAACAGGCACAGCATTCTATATACCTTTTGTCAAACAGAGCTCATAAATATGTCTGATAAAAAAAAAAAAGTCCTAAAGGGAAACAGCTGCCCAGTCGAGCTCAGCCAAAGGAAGCAGCAGCACAAAGTAAGACATACTCAAGGACAGGCAGATGAGTGATCGGAGCACTTACATGGATCTCTGCTAATGAACTGAGGGCCGGGGCTCTGCTGGGAGGGAGGGGGGTTGGGCGTGCCGACCAGCTTGTTTTTAGCCATCTTGGTGTTGGCCTTGGCAAACTCCAGCCGCAGAGTTTGGGGAATCTCTGGATCAAAACGGACACCCTGAGACCAACCGGAAAGATGCGTTAGGGACAATCTTTTGTTTTAGTAACACAGTAGAAAGGATCGTTGAACTGTACAAAGTGTTTCAGTATTTTGACAAAGCTTTAAAAAAAAAAAATAAAAAATCAGTCGATTAAGTTTATTTGTAAAGCACATTTCAAGAACATGCCAGTTCAAAGTGAAAGATTTGGGCTCACCACATAATGATTCCTAATGATGTTAAGAGCAGGATTACTTTGCTTCACAACCACCCTTCAGAACAGGAAGCTTAAATTATTTTGCTTGGCACTCAGGTTGTTATGTGATAATTGGGGAGGAGATTACAAGACAAAAAACTTTGCTGATTCGTATTTAGTGCAGTAATAAATAAGAACAATACAGACAGCAACAGAAAAAAAAAAATTGCTAATTATAATGTGTTGTTTACACATTTGCCAGACTCTGGTTCCTGAAACTGCCACAGTCTCAAGAACCAGTTTCTGTTTTTACTGTTTTTTTATACTTTAAAGAATTTCACAAGAAAATATGCAGCTTAAAATAAGTCTCTTTTAATAAATCACTGGTATTTCTCTGACTACCCTGCATTTATGCATTATTTTTTAATTATTATATAGAGAGCACTCTTGGCTTTGGGATTCTCTTTTTAGCTGCTTTTAGTTGTTTTTAGCTCCATAGAAGCTTCTCTCGGCTCAATACTTCTGTGTAAGGAATTGTGGCCTTCTTGGGTGAACTCATTGCCAAAGCTATAGTTGTTATTAAATTTGTTTTTGTTTTTAATAGAAAGTTCTAGTAGTTCAGTGCTTCTGTGTCTCATTCCCAGACTAATCCAGTGATAGTTATTCTTATAAGTAACGCCATGTTCTCTTTATTTTTCTCTTCCACAGAAGGCAGCCCTGAACTAGAACCTCTGTTTGTTTTGTAGCTCATCCCTTAACTCTTAACCTCTGACCTCTTTCAGCTGTTTGTAATGACCTGGGTTCTAACAGAGGTTTCTTTCTGTTAAAAATGGACGGATTTCACTCCACCTTCACCATATACTTGATCATAATGACAGATTGCTGCAAACATATTGATTGCTGAACTACATTTGAAAGAATTTGATTTGTCCAAACTGTATTTCAACCTAATTTGAATATATATTACTGGATGTAACTTTGACCTGTTGGTCTTGTAAATTGCTTTGAGATTATGTTTGTTCTAAAGTATAATTAGATACATAAACTTATGCAAATTAACTTAAAACGCAGCTTGGAATGTGATGTCTGATGTAAGCTGCTCACTGTGGATTATTGAGAAATTTATAATCCACGCCTGATGACACAATCCTGGCTAACACATGGTGTCATTTAAAAGTCAGGCAGATAAGCCACAAGAACCTCAATATGCTTCCTACTGAACCCTGGAATTGTAATTTAATATCACGACATCAGATGCCGCATTTGTCATGACACAGTCAGTGCTAAAGCTTAAAAGGAGCCACAAGTTTTGGCAAATGCTTGACATGCCACTGCTAAAGCCCTTCTGACATACCACTGCTCATGACAAATCAAATATAAAGGGTGTTTTTAACGCCACATGACCAGTTGGCCAAATCATTTCCCCTTACAGTTACTTGTGCTTGAGAAAACACAAGGAATGTGGCACAATCCGAGATCCTCCTCATCCAAATCACAGCGGATACGTGTTTACTTTGCTTGCAAAAAACCAAATGGCAGGAAATTTTAGAGGCCACAGTAAATGTCATCAAATTAACCATATTTATTAAGACGCAGAGAAGCAACAAAGGTCAAATCAGCTGTGCAGAAAAGCAGTCGAGGTGCGAAGTTCTCTGCAGCAAAAGAGCAAGGAATTGCCGGGGATGGGCTTCTCCTCTCGTCCCTGCAGGCTTGGGCAAAGCTGAACTGCAACAAGCGAGTGAAGGCTCTTCTCATGAAAGAGGGAGGAATTAACTGGGATTGCCTCGGCTCAGGGCGGCTCGCAGCTTCTACCGGTAGTAGCTGCAAAGGTGTAATAAGCTACAAAGTTATAATGAGGGGCCCCAGTTCACCAGTGTTTGAACCGAGCTGTGTATCCACCTTGAAGAGCTTCTTAGCTTCTTCTTCTCCACCACCATCTTTGGTTAATGCTAATGTTTTTGTAATTTAGAGGAAATAAAAGATAGCTCCTGATAGGAAACAAATCCCTCACTTTCTCTGGAGGTTTCTCACTCTTCCGCATATCTAAATATGCAGATAGATGTTTTCAGAAAAAAAGAAAACTTATCTCCATATGACCTCTCGGGAACATAACTCTGCCTCCGAAAAAATAAAACAATTCTTATTCCCACTTAGAGATTCACCAGAAACGTCGTGAGGGCTGCTGGCTCATAATAAGATGATAATTTTTCTCCTTTCTTCCTTTCTGCTCTGTCTTTGATACGCACCAACACTTCTAACATCTGAAAGACAGCACACTCTGCTGTCACAGTCCCACTTCAGTTACGGAGATAAAAGTGATCTTTTTCCGTCACGAAGAAATCAACAAATCTACTAAATATATAAATAACAATAGGAAAGTAAAGGTTGTGAAAGCTGGAGTTCATTACTGCCTTGGTTTTTACAAAGCAGGATAAAAACTCTGTGAATATGGGCTCTGTTGTTTTTTTTTATATTTGAGCCCGCCTCACCAAGGCTTCTCCTGAGCTACAGCCTGAAATAAAGGAGATTAAAATTAAACCCTAGATCAATATCCTCTATTTATACACACAAGAAGACTTAATTTTCTCCAAAACTTGCAGCATTCACAGGCAAAGCTCAAAGAGGCAGCTTTATTTCCATAAACAGAAAACCTTCAGATGCTCCATAGTAGGCGTAATGTGAATGTATCTTTATCACCATATATTGTGTGCTGTATCCTTGTTGTAAGGAACTGTGAAGAATGCTGTATTTTTTAATAAAGCTTGTGGTTTTCAGGTGCAGATACAGAGATCAGAATTTTGTGGCCGATTACCAAGCTCCAATTTTTGTAAAGTTTTGCTGAACCCACACCAGCTTTAGTTGATTCTGGTTTCTTTTTAAATACAATAGCGTAAGAAGGCATTGAAACAGCATTTACAAATGGAGTCACATCATTCAGTAATATCCTCAAGAGTGTTCTTGTCAGTGATTTTTTCTTGCAGCATGCACAGTGCATTCAACAACCAGAAAAAAGTTTGTACTTTTGAGTTCCTGACCCACTGATCATCAGTCACAGCCAGAAAGGATGAAAATCAGCCAATTCTGATTTCTTATCTGCAACTTAGTAAATTTTCACTTTTTCTGCTATGTACCTAAAACAGTGCAGGATAAATTATTTAAAAGTGGTGGGGCTTCCTCAGTGTTGTCAGTGAGTTCCGGTCATTATTAAAAAAAAAGTTAAAAAGCTATTTTTCTCTATGAAAATACTGAGGAAAAATTGGTGCATCTTAACGAGACTAATAGAAATGCACCTTTTTCTGTTATAAAAAATGCATTTAAAACTTCCCTAATCTTAAAATTCCTTAATCTACAAATATTGATTCAGTTTATATTTGACCCATTTCAGTGCTAACTTACGCACTATCAGCAGCAAATGGCTATCTGCTAACCTTAGCTGCTAATATTGCTGAGGTTAGCAGCTAATGGTTAGCCATTTACTATATTATCAACCCACAAAATGTTCTATTCTGTTCTGCCACTGTTTCTTCATTCTTCAAAAATGCTAAATAACTTCACCAAGTTCAAAGTGTTGAAGGTTTTGTCAATGTTTTGGAACATAGTGCTATCAGCTGGTGAAGGCTACCTTATCAACGCAACAGGACAACAGCATACAACATTAGCGTCAACAACCGTCTCTGCTTTTCTTTGTATCCAGTAGAAAAGGCTTCATAAACTGAAATGTTGCTATAAAGAACATCAGTTCAACTTATGTTTATCAATGTCAGTTTTGAATGCATGTGAAATAGCAAATACCAGCCTCAGCATTGTTAGTGGCTAACACATAAATGTCACAATATTTTCAAGGGTCTTACGAGTAACTTATCTTGTCTGTCACCATTTGTGGTTATAACAAAATACCCAAAATGTAAGCAAATAAGATAATTTTATTAGTCTCCCATAGGAGAAATTCATCTTGGAAGCAGGGGCAAAACTGCAATACAACAATAAAAAACCCATCCAAAGGGACAGTGACCATGAATAAATACATAAGAACATAAAAACATAGAAGCAAAGTGTCAGATCGGCAGTACATCCCCATACTCATTTCCATTCACATGCAATACATCCTCTACATGCTGCTCTTGGTCATCGTCTGGTCCTCCTGTTACTCTGTCCAGGCCCTGCTAGTCTGCCATTTATCAGGTTAATGGAAAGAGGTACAAATGAATGTTTCAAACGGTTATATTTGCACAGGGTAACCCTGAACCTTCTCCTGGAGTTCATAAGAACATATTCTGATGCGAGCACATGTGACCCATCAGACAAGATGTTCTGAGCTGGCCTGATGGTAGCCTGCTCAAACAGATGCTGTGGAGAAGATAGATCTGGAGTGTTGATAATCTTACTTGCCTTCTTCACCAGACTTTGACTTTGAGTTTTTAATTTAACAGTAAGATTTCCAAACCAACCAGTAATAATATATCTAAGAATAGACTCGACAGTTACCCTATAAAAGATCAACATTATCATTTTAGAAACGCCACACAATCGAAGTCTTCTAAGGAAACCTTTGCACATACATTTGTCACATGTGTGCACCAGCTCAGATCGCCATCTATGTACAAACCTAAATATTTAAAAGATGTGACCTGTTCAACTTCAATGTTTTTGTAGCTGTGTACTATCAGCCGGTGGACAGGAAATAATTAGCTGTCAACATGACAAAGCAAGACACAAACTACTTCCTTTCGCAAATGAAAATAAGAGTCTCCAACAAAGATACAGTATATCTTGTGCTCAGTTTCATAACTGGGACTATTAACATTATTATAGACTTGCTTCACATGCTGATAGAAAATTTATATATTTTGTCCAGACAAACATTAAGATGAAAAATATTATAGCACAACATCTCAGCTGTTGTTTTATTTTTTAACTTAGCCGTCATATGCTTGCATCAGATTTATTTTGCATTTACAGGGTCATGAAGGAATGTGTGTACTTCCCCTCAATTAAATCCATTTGAGCTGCAAAAAACAGAAAAAAGAAGAAGAAACATGCTTTGCGCTGAGCCGGTGCTCGAGCGGTGAGGGCATGGCACTTACGTTCAAGGCATTCTTAGCAGCCTCTGCCTCTGATCGGCTGTCAAAGCTGACAAACCCCACTGGCTGGGGAGAGAACAAAAAGAAAGAAACATTGTTTAGGGCAGAAATCTGAGTCTGCATTTCTGTCTGAATGACAAAAACATGTTCTTTTTTTATACACTGTGTACATTTTTTCATTTCTTATCAGAGTCAACTCCTTCCTTTTCCATCTCTTTCTCTCTTGCCCTGTTTATGAAACCGTGGCGACATGAGGAGAGATAGAGAAGAAGGGGGAGTAAAAAATGCTGTTTAGTTTGCACAAAGAGAGAGTTCAACGTTCAGGCTCTCCTTTGCCCAAATACGGGCAATGTGAGGAGCGAGAAAGTGCATGTAATAGTTGCTGTAAAAGACCCTGAGAAGGGAGGGAGAAGAAGCTAAAAACAGATAGAGATGAGAGGACAAAAAAGAAGACAAATGAGAACAGAGTTTAGAGGTGAGAGGTGAAAATAGAAGAAAGTGAGGCCAAAGCTTGTAAAAGCTCCTCTCCTCAAGCAGGGCTGCTTTGTGACATTTGTTTTAGAGTGTTAACTTCGGAGACCTGTCGCAATGATGGGAGGGGCACGAAGGGAGAAAAGCAAAACGAGAGCAAGACTATGCAGGTGTGAATCCCAAAAAAAGGTTTGTTGTTCCATGTTTGTGAGGATAGAGAGCCTCCAAACACATTGCTCCCTTGGGTTCACACTGCCGTCTGTGATCTGGAAAAGCCGTCGAGGGTTATGGGAATTTGGAATAAGTGGAGGGAGAAGCAGGAGGAAGAGGAGGGGGAGAAGAGGAGAAAAAAACGAAACACGCACATAAAAGAAAGGACTTAGTAAAGACGTCAGGAGGAGGAAGCGTAGCAGGAATATAAATAGAAAGGGTCTGAGGTCTGGCTGCTGTTGCTATATATGGAGATGGCTGCAAGTTCTCCGGCTGGTGGAGAGAGAGGGCCGATCGATTGATTTATGTCGCCATCGTCATTGCCATTAGTGAGGAGAAGCAAAACAAAGCAGGGGCACTCCTGGACAGTACTTTATGAATCCTGACTGAACGTGCAACATTAGCTGACATTTGTCTTGTTGAGGATGGCATTTATGGAGGGGGGGGAGAAGGTAAGCGATGCCCCTTTCCAGTCAGTTCAAGGGCTAGTTTGGAGACAAGCACTTCAGCAAAGGTCCTTTTTTTGTATCACAAACCCCCAAAAAATGAGCTATTAACTTACAGTTTAGATTGTAAAGTCGCAGACATTTTCTTTAAAACGTCTGCATAGTGTAAATACAGTAAAATGGGAATTCAGAGGCTTTTTACTGTTAGCTGACTCTTCGCAATGCAGGCGCAGCCGTAGCATCCGTTAAGTGGTTGTGAGTGGAGATGTTTAAGACTTTTAAAAGCACTTGTATTAGTGCAGTTGCAAGGGCCATTTAGGAACTGTTATTTGCACCATGTTTTTACATGATGGCTGATTTATAAAGGAAACCGCAAGGCAAACAGGGTTTTGTTTACTACAGCACTATGACCTTAAATTTCAGGGTTACCATAAAGGAAAGCGGCAAACAACTTTATTTGGAAAAAGTGTTCAAATATCTTGCAGCTTGACTCTTCTGTTCAGGTTTGTCTAACATCTCTTTTCATATATTTAGCTTCTCAAAAGGCCTGATTTTATTGAAATATTTGTAATTGCTCTTTCAAAATATTTATTTGGAACTTGATTCATATCTGAATACTGTTAGGATTTGTTGTCAAACCACTTAAAGACAAATCTGGCCTTGTGAACAACATCTCACAACTAAAAATATGTCAGTTTGTTATGGTTTGTTATGGTCATCCATATCTCTGTAGGACTGTTGTCAACAAGAACCACCGGTGGTGGTACATAATACCACTTAGTACTGGTACAGAGTGGTACCAGTTTGATGTTAGTCTGTGTTTATTGAGGTAAACACAAGGTTAATTAACAGCCAAAAGAAGGAGCTTTTCAAGCCCATTTGTCTTTGCTTCTGGCAGAAACTACTTAATAGAGAAGAGCAATGGAGGATACTTAAAAGTATAAACTACAGCCGACATCGGTGAACCATTATCTGCCCATAATGTGGAAAACAAGGATCTGAGAATGAAATCAAACCCAAATTAACTGTGTTCCAGACAACGGGGAGTCAGAAAATCAGTGGAATATGCTAAGTGCTATGATAAGTCAGAAGCTAATTACTGGGTACCGACGGTGTTTTGTTGTATTGTATGTATAAATCATTAAAGACTTTGTCACAAAAATGTTCCAGTTTCTTTAGTTGAGTCTTCAAAAGAAAAATATCCCAAACATGACAGAGTGGCTATCGACATGGTGATTGTCAGAGAACTAGCAGCAAAAAACTTGACTGAATGAAGGATGGTGCATCTCCTGTGTCATGACTCCTGATTTTTGATTCTATTTCCAAAATTTGTCTCCTCTTTTCATTCACTTTTCTTATGTACTTTCAGGACCCACTACACAACTCAATATACAAAAGAGCAAGAAAGCAATGACTAAAGATAAATTTAGAAAGCAAGAAACTGTTAATCAAGACCACCTTATAACATTACAAGAACATCCGGCAGCTTGAAAGCAAAATATAAAGGGAATAATGCTGGTTTAAAACTTTTCCATAGCTGAGCTAATGCAAACAGTAAACAATTATTACATTTGTGCAGTTTGTAAAGAGTACATGACTATTTGCTACAGGACAAAAGAATAAAGCACAAACATTTTGAAGCCTAAGATACTGTACAAAAGTTCAAGATGAAACAGCTTAAAAAATATATATATATTAGTTTGTGTGAAAACAGACTAAAGATCTTGTGTGAAAGGAATAATAAACTATGCCCTGTACTCCACTACTGATGAATCTTGAGAATGTTTTTCATGTCCTGAAACTATTAGTAAAATTAAGAAATGTGTTATTGCAGTGTATGTTCCCCAATTGAGCAGAACATGTCTTAGCAGGAGACAGTGTGATATAAGTTGCTTGATTCTGACTATGGACACCTGCCAGACCAGCTAATTTTCAGTCCTGTTCCTCTGGAGAAAAAACTCTGACCTCGTGTCAAAATGCTCTTTTTGACATCCTCCACCCCTACGAGCAATATCAGACTGGCAAAGGCAACTGGGTGAAACGTGTTTCCCCCTCCCAACAGGAAACCTCTCTTACACGTTAAAGAGGTTCTTCCCGACAAAACAGAGGGGTTATCCTTCCCTGTCAGCAAGCAGATCCCACCAAGATGGAAAAAAGGAGATGAAGTGAATTGCAAGCTCCTGACAGATGGGATGTTTTGTTAGGCAGCGGTAGGAATTCATGCAGTGAATTCTTTGGATGAGAAGACATTAAACATACCTGCTTAGAAGTGAGCTTTATCAAGGATCCTTCGTAACCCTGAGAGAAAAAAAACAGAAATATGACTTAGGGAAAGAGTGCCTTACAATAGTATACATACCCTTATGTAAATGTACCTTTAATGTATTTTATTCTTATTTTATGTAATAAATCAAAACAAAAGGCTGTTAAAGGATCAAAAAAATGTTTTCAAAAATCTGAAAAGTGTGCATTTGGATTTAGCACTTTTAACTCAGATTCTCCTAAATACAAATATATGTCTTTATAAGCTACCTACTTAGTAAATAGAGTCCATCTTTGTGGAAATTGATCTCAAAATAATGTCAGCTGGCATTAGACGTTTTTAGAGAATATTAGTGGATAGTACACCGGTCTGAAAGTAGAGTAAGAATATATCATGTTATTTCCCAAGCCTGCTTACTGGCAAAGGCTGACCAAAAGGCCAGGCACGGAGAGCATTAATGAGATAAGGAGATGCCAAAGGGAACTCTGGAGGAGCTGCAAAGCCCCATAATTCAGCTCTAAATCATAAACACGTATGCGGGCTTAACAGAAGAGTGCCAAGAAGATGGGGGGGAAAAAATCCATGTGAAGTTCCATTTAAAGTTTGTCAAAAACCATAAAGGGAAAAGCAACATCTGGTCAAATAAGACAAGAGTTTAAGCTTTTGCCCAACAGGCAAAGGAAGCCGGTCAGAGTTGATGCAAATATTGATTTTAGATACAGAAGAAACTAAAACTGGGTTGGAGGTTCCCCTTGAAGCACATAACAACCCCAAATTAGGTCCAGATCAAAATCCAGCTGAGAAACTTGAAAACTGCTCTTCACAGATAGCCTCAGTCCAATCTGAGCTGAAAATATCTGGCAAAGAAAAACGTCCGTCTCTAGATGTGAAAGTAGAGGAGCATCCCAAAAGTCTCGCAGTTGTTATTATAACCAAAGATATCTCTCTCACAGGCATTTTATAACATTTGCTTTACATGGTAAGGTTGCTTTCTGGAGCTCTTAGAAAAAGACCATATGGATTGGATTGTTGTGTCTTATCTAATTATTCAAGGCTTCCAGGTCTTAACACTCATGATGTAAACCTCTTTACTCAGTGTACATACCAAAAGCACTGTCTAATAGAGGGATTACATGGATTGCAATTATTCAATCACTTAAACAGCACTGCTCTTGAACCATTAAGGTGCATTATTCTCGGGCTACGGGCCAAAAAGCCAGCAACCTCCAAATTCGTTCAACTGGATTAGAAATCCCTGCCAGGGCAAGAAAGCGGAGCTTCTGAGGTGAAGCAAACAGCTTTGTTTTTGGATTGCAGGCGTTGAGCCACTTTTTCCATGATGAACACGCAATAGAGATGTGATTGAAGCCTGGCGTTAGGAGCACAGATGCTTGAACCTCGAGGGAGAGTTTCCATTGCCGTTTATTTTATCACCATTAATGGAGGTCTCATTGACTGCTGGAAAAAAGGAAAGCGGCTAAGAATAGCTGCTGCAGCCCATCGGTTTAAAACATACAAACATACCTTAAATGGTCTGAAGAGGAGATAGAGCTCCCGTGGTTTGATATCCAGCGGTAGCCCACTGACGAATAGTGTTCGAACCTGAAGAGGACAAGAGAGAGGGATTATGTATTTTTCATTAACCTCTGTGGTTATAAATAGCCTCAATGGCTCTCTGACGGTGACATAGGAGATTATGAGGAACAGGACAATGAAGTTAAACAGTTATACTCAAAGATAGAAATACATTACTGTTCTGCAAACACACTCCTTTCTGCACCATTGTTCTCTCCTGTGTAATCTGCAAATGGCCAATCCGCCTTGGCAGTTTTATCCTCTGGTTTACATTTGAACTTTTCAACTTGCAGCATGGGTTTGCATTTCTTCAGAATTATAACATACTGTATATGTTGAGTACGTTGGCTTTGAGGAAGAGAAGGGGCATAAGTGCAGCGGACAAACTCATGATGACTTCGATCAGGCATTTAGGCGTAGAAGATGTCATGTTATGAAAGCCGATGAGGAGAATATACATGCAGGCTTATTTAAACAAGGTTTAATTTAAAAAAAAAAAAAAAAAGAAACCCTTTACATAATGCTTTCAGGCTCTACTGCATCAAACACTACTTTCAGAAAAATAGTTTGCAACCTCTGTGATGGAAAACTTCAAAGATGGAAAATTAAGCAGAAAAAAATATTAATAAGTTGAACTCATCAGGTTTGAGAGCATTTGGGCTCCTTGAAACATGGATCTGAAAACAAACATATGAGAGGGTACAGCATAACTAACTTAACTAGTAACTGGGCTCTGACTGGGTGGCTGTGTCTTTACTCCCTTACATTGAATGCATACAATGCAAAACTTCCTACTTTTTTCACTTTAAATACATCATATCTGTCTCTAAACTTTTATCTGATCTTTGTTGCACCTTACACAAAATGCCTCGAAGAACATGCTGTATTTTGATGCATTTATAGACTGAAAAATTTGAAAATGTTTACTTGTGATGAATTTAAGGAACAGAAAAATATAAATCTGAATATTCATCATTTGTCAGAGCTGATAAATTGGAAAATGTCATAAAACGTCAGATTGGCCAGTAAACTACTCAACTACCCAATTGACTGGTTCACCATTTGTCAACTTGACAACAAAAAGCAAGAAACTCCACTCTTCTACTGCGTATGACGTCAGTTATTGCTGTGGTTATTTAAATGAATAGAAAATGTTTTTTAAAAAAGACATTTATCGGGGGTGCTGTGGTGGCGCAAGGGTTAAGCACAACCCACATGTGGAGACTTTAGTCCTCGACGTGGCCATCGCAGGTTCGATTCCTGGCCTCGCGACCTTTGCCCCATGTCTTCCCCCTCTGTCATTACCCTCTTTTCTGTCAATTCACCATCGAATAAAGGCCACTAGAGCCAAAATATATATAAAAAATCATTGAAAAAAGGCATTTCTCTTTTTTTAATTGGTTGGAATCACAAGATTCCACCTTTACCAGCCAGTTAAGGAGGATGCTTTAAAACACAAAGTACCTTGTTTGTTTAGACCACAAAGACTTGTCCAACACTCACATAAGGGTTATTAAAATTAGAACCGCAAAATTAAATTGAATATTTAAAAACAAATTAAATTTTAAAAAAAATCTTAGATATGTTAACAGACATAAAAGATTTATTAATACTTTCAAAAGCAAGAAAAAGTTCAAATGGACACTTTTGTTCCTATCATTTAATGAGGAATTTCTAAGTTTGCTCTTTATTCTCTCATCAAAGTCAGTATGCGACTCTTTTATTTTTCCAGCCTGGTCAATCATACAACGGAAAACCAAGCCTCCTTGTCTAAAAAAGGCTGGTGTGAACAACAGCAGCAGCAACAGATCTGTCCACACATTCAGACCCATTAGACCCAAGCTGGGGTTTGGTAAACACAGACATAGCAGCACTACGGAGCACAGGTGCCGAGGAGTCGTTTCATGCTGCTGAGAGCAGATCTGGTTACAGATTTGTAGGCAGCGTAACAGAAAATTCTTTAGTTGCATGCGTCTGTGAATCTGTCTGTGCTTAATAAAGGGTCAACCCAGGACAGAGCTGTTAACACATATCCAAACTTTGAATGTGCCATTCACTGAAGCAACAGCTTTAAATCCCCATCAAAATATTCAAAATGTAAAGTAGCTTTTCTCCAGTTGTATTTTGCATATATAATACATAAAAAAAAAATTAATAGCTAAATATGCAATTTAGCTATAGTTTAACTAAAAAGCTCCACCTTAATATCAATAAGGCTTTCAGAAAATTATAGTTTTGTACACAAAGAAGATTCAAAGCTCCCAGATTCATTAGATTTAAAACTCAGGGGACAAAATGAGCTGCTGAACTAACACCTCACCTCATTCCCAAATGTAACCTGATCCACACCCCCAAAGCCAGAGGCTGATCAACACATAAACAAACGCAGCTTAGCAACTGGGGGAGCAAAGCATGGTCAGCGTCACCAAGCTCATTCAGACATAAAGTAGAAGAAAAAAAAAAAAAAACATTCACCTGTGATAACTCTCTCATCACAGTGGTGAGATGAAACCTGTGTTGTCCTCACTTCACCTTGTCTCAGGCAGATATGTTTAAATCAACTCTTAGGATGCTCTCCTTGCATTAAAAATTTAGCGGAATAAAATCAATCAGGCTTAATGCAAATACAAAGACAAGTGCAAAAACTACACCTTTAAAATGGTGTTGTAGGTGAGTCACCTTTACTTTTCCATCCATCCATTTATTGTTCTACTCATCTGAGATCAGGTCAGTGGTGTAACAGATCAGTGGTGTAACACAATATTTAAAAAAAACATGCAACAATTTTGGTGGATGTTGCGATAAAAATGACTCGCAACATTTCTTTGCGGAAAAAGTTGCTTCTTTTGGCATCTGCTGCTTTGGCCTTGAGGAAACTTGTAGTTCCTTAATGACTTGAACACCTTACCACCTCTTAAAACATTTCAGTCTTGCATCAAATAACTGGCGTCAGCAAATATACAGGCACAGAAAACCTGAATGCTTAATACTTTAGAAGTCTTTATAGAATAACGTGAGTATAACAAGCTGATATTAGCGAGTTAATTAGTCGAGCATCTGCGTAGGTTACTGGTCGACCAGGGTTCTTTGAGCTAGCTGAGCAGCAGTGAATAGCAACAAGTGGAGGAGGAGCAGCATTTAGATACTTTCTGCTCCACGTAGCAAGAGAAAACCCCAGTAACTTTCTGTATCTTTTTGATGAAAACAGGTTACAGTGGAGGAACAGCATGATTGTTCTTGAAATACATTGATACCAGTAACCAGCGCATTGTTATTGGAAACTTACAAGAATAAAAATAAAGCTACATAGATTTGTGTCATTGCCAAATTTTAGCAACAATTATTCCTGTTGAAGCAAAAAAAAACATAAATAGATAGAAAACTCATCACACAGTTTTAATAAGACTAGATTAGATTAAGTGTACTTATCTTAAAGGCAAAGATAATAATTGTCACTTTAGCAAGAATTTGGCATATAGCATAATAAAACCTTATCTATCCAGTGATCTATCTTGTCAAATATCATCTCTATTTGAACGTCTTATCTTTAGTCAGAGACATTTGAAACCTAGACAAGTTAAGACACACAACAAGGAGTACTCCACAGTCTTAGAACAATGGGACATTCTTGGCTGCTTCGGACCTCATTCCTGAGACTTCCTGACGTCAGCTATTGTGATATGTGATCTTTTCTTTCCCTGCGTGTCCGGTGTGGAGCTGACTGCACACGTTGGTGATAGAATGTGGCAACAGCTCTTCACAGCGTACATCTGCTGTTGATTAGCACTCGTGAATTATGCCGCTAACAGAGTTGTAAAGGGGACTGCCATCATTGTGAAATTTCATAATCCATTAAACCAAAGTGAAGGTCAGACCAGAGGCCAAGCAGTTATAAAAAAAAACTAAAAAAAAAAAACACAAAGTCAAACCTTCTGCTACTGTTTTACTGGATTTGTTTTACTGGTTTCCTCGTGAGTCACATGCCTACATTACCATACTGCTGAGGAACCAGGTCCAAGCCTTTGAATTGTTGACCATTTATGGCGTGTTCACACATGCACAGAGTAACGCGCAAGCAGGCTTCGATCAGAAACAGCAGCCTTTACCTTCAATAAGCCAGCTGAGGGCTTCGCAGCCGGCGTACCAGTGCAGTTCCTTGGCAACGCCTCAGCGGAGCAAGGCAGAGTGCGTAGCCCCGGGGCCAAAAACATCACATCCTATTAAGGCCACTTCTGCAGCAAGTCCTGGGGGGATCCATGCACCTCTAATCAGAGATCCCTGACTCCACAAGCACAGGATGAGGTCATCACCTTATTGGCTATCCATCTATCCACCTTTCAGATTTTTTGGTGCCACCCTATTTGTTTAGACCTAGAAAGGGTGCTGTTCAATCAACAATACACAAATGAAAAGCAAGCAGGAGGGAAAAATCTAATTATCAAAACTTAACTAAAATTTGGACGTAGCAACTACAATATTTTTCTCCATTTCTAAGTGTTTTCATTACAATCTCCAATGAAAGTTTTGTGCTAACAAATTAGCCAGTCACCTGGCAATCAAGGTTATGGCATTAAGGCGTCTAGAAGCGGCAAAGATGACTTGTAGACATTCAAACTGAGATTTGGGATGATGAAGAAACTGGATTTAAGTGAATCTGAATGCAACAATTTGGATGTCAATGTTTCAGAAGCTCCTGATCAACTTGGATAGACAATATTCCAAAAAAGAGAAAATATGCAGGGAGCAGCAGTTGTGTGGGTGAAAATGCTTTGCTAAAGTCACAGATCAGAGGAGAATAGGCTAATAGAGTGATCCAAGAAGATAGAAAGGCAACAGTAGCTCAAATAACCCCTGGTTGAAGCAAAGATATCATCAGTATGTCACCTCTGAACACGTTGAACCTTGAAGAAGGTGGGCTGCAGCCAGAGTAGACCACACTGAGGCCAACTACCCTGAGCTAAAAACAGGAAACTGAAGTTCACACAGTATGACCAAAACAGATTAAAAACTACATTGTCCAGTGTGCCTAAATTTCAGATGCAACATTCAGATGGTAGGGTCAGAGTTCAATGTATACAACATGAAAGCATGGATGCAGTAGTTGATCCAACAGTTTAGGCTGGATCAACTCTGCAACCTTTAGTACCAATTAAGTTTTTTTAAATGCCATAAAGCGATAAAAATTTAAACAGCATTTAGAACAACTTAACTTTCCACTTATTGATAGCTAAAGTGTCAAGAAGCCAAGAAAACCCTTCAAAACTTGTTTTCAGGTCAAGGTTTCTCAGCAAAAAACCTTCATTTGATGAGCCAACATGAAGAAGATTCATTTCGATAATCAAACAACAGAAGTTATTAATGTGTCATTTCTATTCAGCTTCCACTGTAGGTTTTGTTGAATCTGCTACACCTCTGTGTGAAAAGCCTCATCATAGTCTGCTGCACAGTGCAACTCCCTCGTATATTTGGTTTGACTGCGATGGATTGCTATTTTGACCGTTCCATCTGTCTGTAATGAGTGACATGACCTTGTTGCAATGTGAGAAGATTGCGACACATTTCCGTCTCCGTACTTGAATGAAGGTATCAGACAAACAAATTAATAAAACTGGGATTTCCTTCAAACTAAATGGCTTTGGACACATCTTTTACCCCTAAAAATAGAAGAGGCCACTTGACCATTTCTTTTTATAAGAAAAACATTTATTCTTTCTGAATTTATATATTTACATTTTAATGCCTATTTTACAGCAGTTTAACTACTAAAATAGCAGTGCGTAGCAGTAATTAATAACATAGCAGTAATTAAATTGCTATTTTATAGCAGTTTAATTACTTGTTTCCATTGCCAAACATGACCAATAAAGCTGATTATGAGATAGTATGGGTAGGTTTCAGTTTTCAGTGTTATTATTTGTTTTATGTGGTTCCTGTAGTTTAGGCAAGTTTTCACAAGATCTTATTGGTAGTTCTTTTGTTGTTTGCTATGTGCTGTGCAGCTGTGTAAAATCAGAACTTTGTAGCTAAATTCTTAATTACAATTTTTCTAAGCTTTGCCGATATCAATTTTAGATGACTTTTTAAGTTAAAAGAATACAATAAAGATCATTCAAAAGTGGTTAATAAGCCACAATTTATATTTGGACCAGAAGAGAGGTCACATAAAGCAGGGTTTAACTAATATTTCAAAAGAAATCCAAAATATAAGTGCTTAAATTTTAGGTTGTCCTCAGCATCTTATGTCCCCAAGAATGGTTAGCATTAAAAATGGTAAATATCAAACTTATTGTGAATTCTTACACTATACCAGTAGGTATATTGTTGGTACGTTTTACCATGATGATTAGATTTCAAAAAGGTCCACAACATTTAAATCAATCTGTTAAACATTCAGCCCTTCTGATTCTGCGAGTCTCATCACTAAAAATAGCTAGTTTTAGGGGTTCTTCTTTCAGTAACAACTTTCACACTGAAGAGAATTTTTGTCAGCACAATCGTGCAGTATTTAGCAATGATGCATTCAATGATTTGAGAAATATCTTTTTTATTATTTTTAACCTGCAAGACTAGGGTCAGGGCTGAAAGACAACTGACTGTAGTCGCCTTCAATCTGTAGGTTGTTCTTCAACAAACTGACATCTCGCTCCTGTTACGATTTTTCTGCAGAGGAATTTGCTGAAGTGTAGAACTAATGTTAGCATGTTCACCAGCTTTTAGGTCACAACATATTTCAGTGAAGCTCCAGTTATTAGTGAGCAGTTTAATAAACCTAGTGCTTTGCTTTCGAGTTGTTAAATTTAATGACTTGTGTTGGAAGAACTAATCTGTGCACAGTGCAGAGCAAGCAAGTAGACAGAGATACATAGACAGAAATTTGCAGCAGCTAATACACTCTGTTTCACTGCGAACATCATTACTCACTTTATGATAGAAAACCCTAAGTCATTAGATGAAGAACATAAACAGCATTGGAGGTCATGCGTGCAAAAACAGGATATAATACTCTCTGTATTAATGCCATGAATTAAGGTAATTAGCCAATATTTATCACAGTTCTTTGCAATACAGTATGTATATTAAACACAACAATATTGCCATGCCTATAAATTTAAATATAAGGTGCAGTTCTAATAGACAGCACTGATTTTAAAAAGATATCAACACCGTTACATGTGTCTCTGGGCATCACCTTTCAAAATCTCACACTGACTTATGTTATAAATAATGAAATGGACAAAATCCATTAAACTTTCAGATACATTGCTATCAAAGATTTCCCAGCTGCGTCATGCTACACGCCTCCCTCTGCCGTTGTCACGGCTCAGTGTTGGCGTCACTCTTCATCATCCTCATAGCTTTGTTTCTTCATCTTCCACGTCAAAGGGCGTGAGGAGTGAGCGACTGCAGGCCCAAGAGGTGTCAAACAACCATAAATGGATGAGCCTTTCTGTCTGCTAATGATCAGGGTTCGTCGGGTCAAGTTTTCCATTCTGGGTCAGAGATCACAGGTTAGACTTGGGGTTGTTTTTGTAGGGCAAAAGGTTAACTGTGAAACTGAGTGCACTCCAGGCGTCACGCCTGAACTCAGAGTGGAGAATGCCTTCTGTTTTTTTCCATCTTTCTAAGTCCTACAAGTGCTTTTGACGAACAATTACGACTCAGTGAGACTCTGTAAATGTTCCAACAGGTTGACCTTTAAAAGACATTTAAAACAAATGACCTAGCAGGCTTGCACTCTGCTCTTCTTTTGCTCTATTCTTTTTGCCTCCACAAGAATTTTTCTTGTTTATAATCTGACCTAGAAACAAAAAATCTGTTCTCTGAATTTCAACAACACAGCTTCTTGGCATCATGTGAAAGGGAAAACATGCATTTTTTTTTTTTTTCGCAGATTGTCAGCCCCACATCGGTTTGACTCCTTCATTGTCAGCTTAAGAGCTCATCAAAATTACTCTGAAGCGAAATGATCTCTTCTTCTTTTTTGACATCTAATGAGTCTCCTCAAATGGACTTAAAATTCCTGAGGGCTCATTAATTTGAACTAATCTCCGCTTCAGCGTTAGTAAGCCTCTCCTTTTGTTGCTGGTCGACCAAGTGAACACCTAAAATTGCTTGTTGTGTTGTGGACGGATGAGCTGAGGGTAAGTGAGGACAAAAAAAACCCACAAAAAAAACAAACACCAGATTCTGAGTCATCAAAGTGGGTGAAAACAAGTCACCATTTGTCAAATCTTTATCATCATCCATCACAGTCTGTTAACCAGAGCTGTTAGTTTCTGACTTAAGCATGTTACACTGTTATTGTTTCACAATCAGTACCAGTTTGTTTGTGTTTTGATTTACATTTATTTGCAGAAATCGCAAGAGAACCTTTAATTATAATTTATATATTAGTTTGTAATTTTTATTATTCACCATATGCCATAATACTGCTAAAATAAACATGGCTATATATGACCTACAAATTTAGCCTTTTAATAGAGTAGAAAAATATAGGGTTAGAGAACACAAAAAGCTAAAATATTTGAGTACTTCACAAAAAACTTTCTATTTTAATAGTTAAGATGCATAATATACCTTAACAGGCATTAAAACACAGAGTGGAAACCCATTTGGCACTAATGCAGAAGCTAATATCCATGCTCTTTCTTGCCTCTGTTCTTGAGAGTACAGACAATCACTGGAGAGGAAAATGATTGGCGCTCATGGATTGACCGCTTCTCAAACAACAACCAATAGCGTGTCAAGTAGCACCTAGGTGTTTCATCTTAGCAAGCTGCGTTTTAGATATGCTTGATGAAAATATTCACAAATATGCAAATATGGATTTACTTTCCGCAGAAAACATCACAAGTAGTGAACTGCAATTTAGCGGGGGTCCACTGTATATTTTTGACTTTTTTGTAAGCAAAGAAAATGTGCACTATCCTTATTTCAGCCAGCTGGTATACAGTGTGCACCAACAGAGTGAGTAGCTTCATCTTCCATTCTATTAAAACAACCTGGAACCACGGGAATAGCATGACAGAAAATGTAAGTGTGTTTATTTTTATTATTGGGCTATTTTAAACCAAGAAGAAAGAAGGTCATCATAAACTCAAACAGATCTATTTGAGCAGAAATTCATCTTTAAAAAAAATATTTTTGTTTCTGTCAAACTCCCTGAAGAAATAAGAGTTAGAGCTCTATAGCTTCAAATTAAAATGCAACTATCACATTCAGAACTCATTGTGATAACTGATCAATATTGAGAAATGCTTGAATTACTACATACGAGTTCTAGAAATATAACATATAGCATCCATCTGTCTTTGATGCTCTTCAAATGGTAAAGACAAGGAAACATGCAGTACAAGTAAGTCAGATTCAAAGCCAAAAATGTTCACAAGAAAAAAATTGCTCGCCTAAACTCATCAAACTCTGCAATCCGAGTAATAACTATCATCTTCAAAACAGCAAGATGATGCAAATGCAATAAAAAGACTCAGCATTTTAAGGATAACTACTAATATTTGCCATTAACTCTTGAAGTGCTGGAGCTAATGTAGGCTTCGGTTGGACTTCAAATTGAATACGCTGGCAAGGTCATGTGATCAGAAAAAGAGGAGGGAGAGTTGTCGGTCATCGGTACGGCGTTTCCTTCCGGTTGGACTCCCTCCTCAACTTCCACAAGCCAAAACCAGCCTCTGATCTCAGACATCTTTCACCCTACAGCCCGATAAAGGATAAGGGGTACGTCCACCGGGACATAAATAGGGGCAAGCAGGATGGAAACGACGGGAGTAGATTATAAACGGTGCCAGGGTGGAGCGAGGGAAAGTGGGAGGAAACGGCAAGAGAACAAGATAAAGGCAGAGAGAGGGGAGAAAAAGGGTGGGACAAAGGAAAGACGGGAGGGAAGGAAACAGAGGGCAAGGGAGATAAAAGCAGCAGCAGAGGATGGATGAATGGCTGGAAGAAATTACATGAAATAGCGAGTCTGTGAAAGAGTAATGAACATAAAAAGGATCTCAATAGCAGGTGTGAAGACTGAGAGCATACATTCCATGCTGTGAGGCGGATAATTATAGCTCGTGAGTGAGTAATATTTAGTAAAGCTGACAGTATGACAAAGGACGGTAAAATGTCTCACACATCTAGGAAAAAAGTTCACACTTCCTCCATCACAGGGCAGTTTCATCATATCATTAACTACAAAACAAACTGAGATCTGACAGCCGAGGTCTTTTAGGGAAAGCAGCACCAAATATATTGGAGATATATATATTAATCTGAGAAGAAAAAGTGGGAGACAAGTAACAGTACTATAAATATATGTGTTTTTTTTTATTCTCACATCTATCCTGACGACTCTCTGCTTTCTTGTTGTCTTTTCAAATACCTCTTGTCGCACTGCTGACAAATGGCTAAGATAAGATGACAATTCCCCTCAGGCTTTATAAATAAACTCCATCCTCTCAGACTGTCAGACGGAGCAAGGTTTTATGGTTTCTGTATGGCAGTAAAGGTGGCTTGTTGACGTCTATATTACCCTCACCTCACTCAGGGTTTTATTCTACTTATTTATTTTTGTAATATTGTGCTTTTGTGTCTTCTTTGAATTGTCACAGGCTCAATCTACTGTAGATCTTTTGTCTGGTCAGATTCTCCGTCCGTTCGCACCCCATCATGCCAACCCCTCCCTCAGGTAACGTTTCATGTCACAGAGAGTTAGCATGTCATCGTGCCCTTTTCATAGATACATGCACACGCACACGGATCACACGCATCCCCAACGCCACCGTACTGCTCATGGAGCTTCTCCAGCAGCGAGACTCACCCCACCCCACAACCTAAGAACAAAAAAAAAAGGTCACGCTTGCTGCCCACATGACCTGCTTTGTTGAAGAGGATACCTGAAACAGGCCAAGCACAACCCAATTACACCCCTGGGGGTGTTTGCTGAACTCGTTCATGCAATATTCCCTGTAACTATGACAACATTCAACGGGTATTAAGGGGGTTCAAGGACCTTACTTAGTAGGACTTTTACATCCGTGATCTTTTCTGCCCAGAAACTGAAGCTTGGCACATCAACCCGGTAATCGGGTTTCAACTTAAGCAGACATAAGACGTAGAGAGGCGAACCAACAACAAACAGGTGAAAGGTCAAGCCGACAGTTGACTGGCAGAGATCAGATGTACTTCATATACTCCACTTACCTTTTCCATCCTTCTCTGTTTCTCCACTGATTGTCAGCATTCAGTGAAAGAGGCCAAGAAGAAGCCATAATCTCCTTTCTGTTCCAACACGCCATCCAGAATTCAAAGATGTTTAATGAAATCCAGTCAAACTCCTTAAATCAGCCGATCAGTTTGTCTCTGGCTGATACTGATTTCCAGGTATTCTTTTTAAGTTCATTCTCGTTTTGTTTTTTGCCAAATACAAAGTTTCTCATGCAAACTTTTTTGAAATATGTAAAGCCACCACTACCATAAAAAACATAATGCAGGTTCTTTGATCTAGGGAGTAGTTAGAAGTGAACCAGCAGAAAATGAAGGAATTACAAGATTATCGCCATTAATATTTCATCAAAGAATATGAACCTAACTTTTATCTAATTTTGAATCAACTCAAAACAGAGCAGAGCTCAGCAAGGTGTTCACTGAAGTATTACTTGACAAATAAAATATACTTTTGTACCTGCTTATTAGGAAAAACTAGCATAAATAAAGGTTTTGTGTTACCTTTGCTAATTAGTAAGGTATCAGTTAAAGACAAAAACCCACAAAAATAATGTAAAAATGTGTTCCTAATTAAATATGACTTATTTATCAAGATATGCTAAGGTTTCAAAACATTACACCTTCAAAACTGCAAAAATAAATAAACAAATAAATAAAAAGGTTTGAACTGCTTTTAGAAGTCGGTCAAAGTATGAAGAGTTTCCTTCCATTGCATAAAATTTTAACAAAGTGCTGCCACTCCCCCACATCCTGCTGCTACCTGGCAGTAAATTGGTATTGATAAGAAGCAAAAGGAATGACACCTATTAAATATTTTTTTTAAAACTACACCAGGTAAACAACAAGCTTCTTAACATCAGCATTTAGTTTAATAGTCTGACTAGTTAACCAGCCAAAATAAACCTGTTGTTATTCCAGCTCTCTATTAAAAGAAAAACAACAAAAAAGGGATAATATTCTAAAAACACTCGTTACTGTTAATGTACCTATGAGTAGAGCTGCACCAATTTCCAGTTTTGCTTGAGATATGATTGGTTACAATTTTTCTGAGTTATGAATTACAGTAAGACAAAGAAATCTGCTATAAGTACTTTTACTTTGACAAAAGGACGTTTAGTAGTGATAGAGAAAACTGGTTGATTACCAATATGTGCCCATGGATTGGTGCATTATAACTACAACCAGAAGTAATGTCACATTTTTTTAAGCTGAATTCGTTAGGTCAGTTTTTGGTAAATAAACAAAAAGGTATTCACAGTTGTTGGAAGTTTTTGCATTATCTGAAAACTGGGTATTTTAATTTATTTGAGGGTATTTTACCATTAGAGTATCATACAGGCATCAGTCCCACCATTTAATATTATCTATGAATAGGTTTTTTTGGCTGCCAAGTGAATGATGTCTCCACTTTTTTTACTTCATTTTCTCTGCTTGCCCTTTGTCTTTAAATGTCACCTTTCTGTTAACATTAAAGTGTGTTGAAGTCTCAGTGTGCATAAATATCGGTCCGCATTAAAATAAGCGAACACACATGCCATATCTTTCTATCAAACCCTTGTCATATCAGATTAATACAATTCTCCTTTAGGGTCCAACCCAGAAGTCTTGTCCAAAAAAGGTCTGGAAACCGGCCGTGGTCGAAACGTATCTCTGACAGTTACCAGCGTGTCACCTCAACTTCATCAGCAGCCGAGTGCTGCTAAACGTGAAAGCATCCAGAACACCTGATAATCGTGCTTATCGCACTAGCTCTCCAGATTAGATGCTGCTGGGACTGAAACCCCCCACCCCCACGCCTCCTTCTGCATACCTCGCCAGCAGCCAGACCATGTTTGGTGAGCGCCGGTGCACGCAAGATAAACGTTAAGCATCGTCGAAGGCGTGCGAGGTTGAGCAACGGAGCCGAGCTCGCAGCAGTGCTTTGCTGGTGAGAATCAGTGATCCATTGAGGCACAGGCTGTGCAAGAGTGGGGAGGGAGGGCGTGATGTTGTTCAGCATGTGAGAGTCACACCAGCCAGGCTGTTGAACTTTGCCTCTCATAAGGTTACAGTTTATAGTTGGGCAGTTAGGATTCAAGGAAAGGGAAATTAAAGAAATGATGCAGAGAAAGCCCAACTCACATTACTCTTTGCCTTACTGTACAAACATCTACATCTGTCTGCACACTTGTGAACAAGTGGAAAAAACAACGACTCAAACCTCTTTCCTCCCCCCGGAGCTCGAACAACACAAATCATTAGAGCAAAGACAAAGTGGGCCTGTCCAACCTTATGTTAATTTGTCCAAGTGAATGTAAGTCTCGGTCAGTCTGGATGAGATCCAAGCATTTCTACAACATTAGATTCCTCTGGCCATTACTCTCCCCGTCTCTGTGTCTGCCTTTCACACAGACAGTTCTCGTCTGGTGGGGCAGCCCGCCGACAGCACGGAATTTCAATTTCGAAAGAGTCCAGATATTTATCAAACAAACGGGACGAGGCGGAAAAAAACAAATATTTTCATCAGAAATATTGTAATAATGACGCTCTGTTACTCAGTCGGGAATATTTCAAATTATATCAGAAAGCAAATTATCAAAGGCCAAAGTCATAATATCTGATAGTATGTGGTCAAAATTTTAACCACAACTGCACAAAGCAGCTAATGTTCAAAAAATGCAAATCATTACTAATGTTTCAGCTCTAAGTCAAAACTATGAGATGCTAAAATGAGTACAGGAAGAGCCAATGAGCAGGAATCAAATATAGGTTTTAAGGTCATGCTTGGAGCCAAAATGCACAAAATTCTGATGTAATTTAGTTTTGAGAGCTTTTTATCACTCTTGTTTTAATTTTATTTTCTAGAAACAAAAAAACATCATGTTTTGTCCATTTAGTCTGTTAAAGTTGGGGATAAACCAATTGACTGGTTGACAAATTAATCTGGTCTATTTCCATTACACTGAATACTTCTGAGCCTCTCAGACCTGAGAGTCAATCTACTTGCTGGAGATTGGAAGTGGCAGACTTTTCTTGATCTGCTCTGATTATCTGTTTTTTTTTTTTTTACCTTATTCATCAAATGCACTTAGACTACAACTCCCATCAATTTGGTTAAAAAAAAATCCATCAACAAACAGCAAATACTTTCTACAACAAACCAAAGTAAGTTTAGTGTTATAAGCTTTGATGTGCAAATGGGAAATTCTTGTTGCTCCTTCAATTTCTTTTAATTCAACATTTTGACCTCTATCAAGAAAACTGCAGCATATGTTTATCATTACACTGGTTTTTTAAATTACAATTTTAAAAAATTCCAGATTAGTCAAATCTAAATTCGGTATTGGTCAGAAAAAGCCTGATCGCTGCATCTTTATACAAATTGACGATAAGATAGGTACATCTCTGTGTTACACTTGAGACTATAAATTTGTTAATGGGCTTTGATTGACGAAGCTTTTCTACCACAGCAGTGGTGGGGGTTTTTCCAGTGCAAGAACACACTCCCAAAAGAAATTTGAATTTTATGTCAAATTTAGACAAGGATATAACAAAACCTTTATTCTTGTCTATCACAACTACAAGTGCACCCCATGTAAAATAAAATATAAAAATAAGTACCCCCCCATTCACACATATATGAAAAATATATAATATGGCTACACATAGTATAATCTTTGGTGTGTTTTTCTATAGTTAAGATTCAAATAGTTATAGGACCTGGAACCAGATCATTTGTCAAACAGGCCACAGGCACTGATTCCCATCTTTAAAAAAAAACAGAATATATTCTAATACCCAAACATTATATTATATAAAAGAGTTCAAACTGAAAAAGAAAACTAATAAAAAAACAAATAGCAATTAGCACAATAATTGGCATTTGTACTGGCAATTAAAAAATATCTAGTTGGTAGATGTCCAATTAAATGGACAAACTGTCAATATTTTCAGGACCAAACTGCCACTGACTCAAGGCAATAAACTGTTTGCTTAAATAAACACATTTGTTTGGTATATTTGAATTTGACTGTGTTCGGGATGGAACTGAACTGACTATAATGGATTGTACTGGAAGGAATTGCATTGATTACAATTGAATTTGGAGCAACTTGGATTGTAAATAATCAGCCTCGAATTGACCTGCTTGTCTTGTAAAGTGACATCAGTTGTGAACTGGTGCTATATAAAAAAAACTAAGCTGAACTGAGTATGTTTTGAATTTAAAAATGGCTGTGACTTCAACAAGCAGAGATAGAACCGCGTTCCAGAAGACGATCTGTCAAACAATTCAATTCATGAGGTCCGAAAAACTCAGACTGAACTTCTTAATTTCTTATCCTTTACCTCATCCGAGAAGTGCTACATAAACTCCCTGCTTCTATAGAAACCTTTCCGAGCTCGGCACCAAATATGGCATTACATCAGTCCAGGTATGTTTGGCTATTCAGTTACAAAGTGACAAACTTTAATCAGATTTACTCCAAGGGAAATATCTAACATAACTGGATATACCTTTCTTGCAAGCTTGAAAATAACAATCTATGTCCTTTGAATGGAGACACATCTGTGCCAAAGCAAAGACATACACAACAAACCTAATCAGAGATATTGTTGAACCAGACTGCGCAGTGTTTACAGAAACTGGACCATTATCTTACCTTTATTAGAAAAGATTATCTCACATTTTTGCCTAACAAACCGTTCTGTTGTGCTTAGATGGAGGAGGTAACTGTAATGCAACAGAGAGTTATTGCCTGCATGTTGCAGCAGCAGTTGTTTGAACTTCAATGACTCCTCTGTGCTTCTCTGAAATCTGATTCACTTTGGCTCAGAATCTCTTTGATAGTTGTGTTTAGAGCTCCAAACTTCCTGTTTGGCTATTTATTTCCTCCCCTTCTGTTATTGTTACTATTACTATTGCAAAATGTTTACATAAACATTGTCTCAGTTATCCATGGGTAAAAATGTGAGTAATTTGTTGAAAACAAATACATATAAAAACATATGAAACAAACACAGCTCTAAAATGTTATCAAATTAAGCTAGTTTTTTTTTTTCATGTCTAAAACATTAAAGACCTAAAACCATCGGCAACAAGAGGCTTAAAATTGGTCAGTTTTTTTACATTTTGCAACTAGGAGGCACTGCTTCATGTCTCCACCTCAGAGGGGTTGGATTTATTCATTACAAAACACTGTAGATGAAGAAACACATCTAAAATAAATACACCTAAAGTTTTGACGATTTTGGACTGAAGTATTTTTTTAAGCATTTAATCTTCATCTCATTGTTAGCCTGATGCAAAAGCACTAATTACTAAATGCAGGAAGTGAGATTGCACGACTATGTGTAAATGGTAGAGGCAATTAGATATTCTCACTAGAAACTAACAATAAGAAACTGTGGAATTAGTTATTTTTAAAATACTTAAAATACTTTTGCTTTCTTTAGTGGTCAAAAACAATTTTTTTCCCCTTTTTTTGTCGTCAATATAGAATAAAATAAACAAAATACCTGAGTTGAAAACTCATCATTACTATATATGGATAGTGACGTCATGGACTGAGGCAAAAAAAAAAAAAAACTTTGCAAGGACAGGTTGAGGTCTGGACAGAGCAGAATATGAAAAACTGCGTCTTTCAGTTTTTCCTCTGCTACGTTTCTTGAGTTCATCATTTTGTCTGTGAAAATAAAGTCCGGCCAAGTTCACATTTCTACTTTAACGCCAAACAATCAGTTGTTTCTCTTTGTGTTTTCTGTAAAGAACAGAAGAATAACGAGGGGCAACTACTCGCATCAGGAGGTCTAGTGAAACTTTTACTTTACGAGGTATAGAAACTCCGAGTAAAGTGAAGCGTTTCAGGTTTTCGGACAATCAGGCTGCAAAGTGGAAACTCCCAGCGGAGCAGCTCGAACCTGATTATTAGGAGTTGAAACGCAGCAGCTCCTGAGCTCCAGGTACAGCTGGTATACATACCTCCTCTTCGTGGTTGGTGAATTCACTCTGCTCGTTTTCCTTCTCTGTTTTGTTGTTATTCATTCTGAGTCGGACTCTTTGTTGTTTTTCTCCTCACTCGATAGGTCGTCTTCTTTTCTTGTTGTCGCGTCGCTCGTCTTCTTCCGCCACAAATTAAATTTAAAAAAGCAGCACCCTCCGACTGGACCCGAGCCTTTAGTTCTCCCCTTTAGTTCGGAGACATTAATGAATTTCTCTTGTGTTATATTTAATCAAAGGAGTCAATAAAGGGGGTCAGCTGTGCCTCGGCTCTCGGATATTCCCTCAGCAATTCCCTGGAAAGCTTCTCCGCAGGGCTCCTCTTGTTGCTGTTTCCCCCTAAAATGAAATACAGTTAAATGTTGAGCGAAGCGCGCCGCAGGCAAACTTCTCTCCCCATCCCACCGTCCGTCCCTCCATGCGGAAGGAGGCGAGGGGAGGACGAGAGGGAGGGGTTTCTGGGTGGGGTAGAGGGCTGGAGGATGCGCCGCAGCGGCGTTCATGGAGATTTCTCCACCGCTGGAAGAGCTACAGCGGTAGGGGGAGAAACAAAAATCTGCATCCATCACCTTTTTGGCCAGCTGGATGTTATTTTAGTGACTGAAACATTCCTGAAATATTCTCCTAAGGCGCTGGCTTATGTGGTTATTTCTTTAAAGTTGTTGAGTCGATGGGGTGTGGACAAGAGGGGCAACAAATTCTTGCTTCTGTTGTCTCCTTGCGAATGTTGCGAACTTCTTTTGAACTTGAGATTTTCTTTCGTGTTACAGCCACAAACCAAACTTCAATGGATTTTGCTGCAATGGTTCTAAAGTAGTGCAACACTGTGCACAGCTCTGAAAGAGTTCAGTTAACACCAGTTTCGGTAAGGACCAAATAGAGTCGGCATAGTGTTGATTTAACTCTGCAGAATTTGCTGTGTGAATAGGAAGAAAGTGGCAACATGTTTTTAAAGTATTTTGTACAAATAAAAATATGAAAAAAACACATCATAAATCAATACACTACCATCGTATAACTTTGAGTCTTTTGTGATACATGCTTCATCCATCTAGAAGCTAAAATTTTGACCTATAATCATCTTGATTTGATAAGCGTGGACTTTAACTGGGCCGTTCTGACACATAAATGTTCTTTGATCAGTTGTGTCAAACTCATTTTCATTTTGAGCCACAACAATATCATAAATGTTCTAAAAGGTGATAGAATGTATTATTAAATGGACCTAGTAAGAAACAGTTAAAATATTATAGGTTTCTCTGTATTCAATGGTATTAAGTAATATTTATCTTTTCACATTGATGGAATTCACCACTATATAAATAAAAACTGATTTGAGTTGACTCATAAAATAATATTGAAGCACACAAGTCTCAAAGTTCGACTGAAATAGTTATGGTGGCCTGGATTTTGTCCAAGGTTCTCGAGTTTGACATGTGATCTAAACCGTTCTGTTGTTGTTAAGCCTCTCATATGAAAAGGAGAAGATCGAACTGATTAATTTATGATCTCCTCTTGGTTACTTTCAAAACTTTACTCACTCTGATCTTCTTTCTCTCGTTTACAACTAAGGAAAGTAAAGACCAATCAACATTTGGTCTTTACTTTTATTTTTGCAAGCACGTAGCATGCTGAGGTGAGTTACTCTTCATCACTGGAGACATCATAGTGTTGCGTTAGATTTAGTAATGTTATTATTGGGTCACTGCTGCAGTATCGGAGATACAGTTGTGTCAAGCGGTTAGCTGTGTCACCTGGTGGTATGCATGTCATGTGTGAGCGGTAGCAATCAAGACACAAATTTTATTTATTTTAAATCAATAGTAGCCTGATATATCTGCTGATCAAAATAGGAAAGTACAGTATCAGTGTTCTTGTAAGGTGATGTCAGAGCCTCAAAGCATAATGACAAATACAAATACAATAGTGTTACAGGGATGTTAAGTTAAAGATAATGTTAAATTAATTATCTTTAACTTTAGCATATTGTGGTTTCCCTTCAATGTACTCCAGTGATCCAAATAAAAACACATGAAAAATATATCAGAAAATACATAATCATACATTTATTTATTTTTTTCACATTTCAACATATTTGCCCAGAAGTTTGAAGATGGCTGTATGCCTAAAAGTTATTTTGACTATGACTTTTGCTGCTATGATTGTTGTCTGTTCAAGCAGGTTCAGGCTAGGAGCTTGTAAGAGTTTCAACTTTATGTTCAGGAAATTGGAGTATGCAAAACTGCAGTTTACTTTACTGATTCTTAGTTGTTTTTGTACTGTAGGCATGACTTTCTCAAGAAAAGTATCAAGCTTTATGCAAACTCCACAATAGCCTGTTTAAAGAGTGACTTATTTGTTTTACCACACCTAAGTGTGGTGATTGTCTAACCTTTAACTAGGCTGCATGACAGCGTTCATCATAAATATGGCATCATGAGACAAGTTGTCACCCAGTAGCATAAGTGCTACCTCAGCGTCTTTGAAATGCAGTATTCAGCATAATCCATCATCTGTAAAGAAGAAAACATCAGTAGACACAAACAACTATCAGTCTTATTGTTTAATTAATTTCATGTGTGTTCATCGTCTCAACCCGTTAAATAGCGTCCCGTTTCTTGTCAGGCAGGGCTAATCTCCCCTATTTCTTTTGAAATGTACTGTATGCATTTCAGGTTGGTCGTGCAAGCAAGACCTGGAGACCTGCGAGGTGTTTAGATAGCCTTACTCTTAGTAATGCCGCCATGTGAGCTCACCTAAGTCTGTTTGATTTATGATTTTTGAGTGCAGAAGCAGCCAGGGTCCTGGAGCTGTGGAAGTGATGTCTCAACCCGCTGCAGAGATGAGAAAACACTGTAAAGTTTACAGGCGCGCCTGTTATTGTCTACACAGCAAAAGGTGCAAACAAAACAGCCTTTAACAGCAGCCATCAGGTGACAAGGCACCTTCAAACACTCCCCAATATCAAAACATTTATTTTGAGCAGCTGCCTCGCTCTGTATTCTGCAAGTTAAAGTTCGAGAGCTGACAGTAGCTCTTGACTATACGTTTAGGTGACATTTATTACACGGGACAGACGCTCGCTTCGTTTGACAGCCGGCACTGAAAAACAGAAGAAAAAAAAAGGCAGGGATTTTTTTTTTTTTTTTTTGCTGCACTTGCACCTCTAAAAGGAAAGAGGAAAAAGTAGTCGCTGTGGATCAGTCTTGGATATTTCTCCTCTTTGCTCCTCCCCAATCATGTCTATATCAATTACGCCTCATCTGAAGCATGCACAATGAAGAAGGGACATGGCAGAGTCTTTTTATGCTGATGAGAGGCAGTTGGGGATGATGGGAAGGAGGGAGGCTGCCGGAGTCTTCGAAGCAGATAAAAATGGAAATCTCCCCCTGTTTGCCGTTCACCACCGCGTTATCAAAGCTTCCTGCTGGAGTCTGGGGAGCAACGTGGGGGAGGAGAGGTGAGAGCGGGTTTGGGGGGGAGAAGAGTGGGGGAGATGTCCCAGCTGTGTTTGACAGGTCTCAGAGCTGAGCTGTGTGGTCTGATGCTCAGAGAGAGAGGGTGGTCTCCCCCAAACCCCCGTAAAAACACGCACACACGGAGAAAGGGGGCGGAGAAAGAGGAGCAGCTAGGAGAGAGTTTGGTCACGGTGTCCTGGGTAACATGTCAGCAAGCTTTGACGAGGCCCAGCCTTACATGAAGATATCTGTGCGTTATCTGCAGTAGCTGAGCAGAGCGCAGTGTCAGTCAGGGTGCTTTCCTATTTTAGACATGACAGGGAAACAAAGAAAACCATGCATATTTTCAAAATATATAGTACTGCTACAAAATTTAAACCGGCCCTAATTAAATTACACTGTGGTTTTAAGGAGTCAAACCTTCTTCAAATATTTAAAAGTACAAAGTACTGTAGTTTTATTTGCTTTTTATACATTGATTTGACAAGTTTTTGTTTTGGTTTATCCTATTAGGGCCACAATTTTCAATTTATCTTATTGACACAAAGCAGTAAGAATTGTATATATACACGTGTGTGTGTGTGTGTGTGTATATATATATATAACTATGTATTATTACTCAAATGTAGAACTAATGACTGAGGTCATAAAATCAGTAGAATAGAAAATCTTCTTGCAACACTAAGTTTTACGTTATGTGAAGTTCCACCTCAGCAGACAAACTTGACCTGGCAACCCCAAGCTCAAAAAAAAAAAAAAAAAAAAAATTGTTAGATTTGCTAACTGTTGTGCTCATTGACCAGATTAACTACTATTAGCTACATAAAATATGACAAGAATGTATTTCTCTGCAACACTTTTGCTAACACAAGTTGTACAGTACTGTATGTGCAACCAATTTCATGAGGTACAAATGGTCAGAAATGAACATGAGTAGTAAAACGGGCAAAATATCAATGTATTAAAGTGTGTGGAAGTCCTGCTAGATTTGGACATTAGTGTTGGAGACTGATGTCTTACTTTCCAAATTATTTCCAAGTTACTGTAGAAATACAAGAACAATTTCCTCTGTCAGACTCCACAGATCAAGATACCTTTTGCTTTTGTACATGTAGTATTGGAATGTCTATCAGGTATAATTTAGTTTCAGGGTCCAATTTTTTTTCAGTTAACTGTAAATAAATAGTTCAACAAGGACAAAGATATGGAAGATTGAGACACAAAATCACATTCTCCAATACTATGATCTGAATCACTGACTCACAGCTAAAAGGCCAGCTTGATATGAGCACAGAAACAAGAATCTATCATGACACATTGCCAATGTATTGACCTGCGGTGGATCCCTGAGGTTGGACGCCTGCTGTTCTTAAAGTTCACTCAGTTGGCAGTCAGATGACTCAAAAATATCTGGTCTATGCGTTATTTTTTCTTTGTTACATGCCTAAGAGGCTTAGTGCTGTTCTTTAAAGAACTAACCACATAATTTATGATCATAAAGAAAAAAAACACATGGGAGTGGGAAACTTGTCCATCCAGAGGTCAGCTGTAAAACAGGCAGGTCTGGCTGAGAACATGACAGCAGCTCAGCTTTTGGCAGAGAAACACTCCTTACCCTTTAGAAGAAATGTGTGGTAAGTGTCTCTCATTGGTTTTTGAGCCAGGCCATTCCATTCCTTTGACTTACTAAATTTCAGTGTTTCTCGTTTTATGCCGTATTGCCCTTTGATCTTCCCGTAAGATCACTAATGAGTGATTTATGGTCAGATTGACCTGCTCTAATTGGCCTTTGGAGGTTTGGTATTTCAGCGGGGAGTTTTCACAGTCAAATCTTTGTATGACAAAAAAGTAACGACAAACATTTGCTTAGAAAATTTAAGTTGTACACCTCTATGTCTCTCTGTAGATGCAGGTTGTTTACATCCAATATAACAAGACTCTGTCAACAAGCCAGGAGATGCTTTTCAGGGCATTTGTGATATATTCATTTCACCCTCTTTTTTTTTTACCTACAAAAATGCTAATCTGCTAATTCAGCCTTTCTTTAACATTCTTGTTCAGATTGTCCAAACTAGTGCATACAACATGGAAGTGAGGCCCACTGACAATTCCAATAAGTTCTGTAGACATGCAGACCTGCAATACTGTTGAAACAAAGGGAAAATAAAAGATGTCCAGTCTGCGGTTTTGTTATGACAGGAACAAAAGATGACAAGAGAAAAGGAAAAAAGAAAGAGAGATGTAGATGTCTTGAGGATTCAGACAGCTAAAGCCCACCTGCACCACTGTTTAAGGCTCACTGTGCTAAATTTAACATTTTTTAAAAAGCCCCTAACCTAGTAGAACCAAATTTGGGCTACACTCTTCTTAAGAGGAAGAAGAGTTTAAATTGAAGGACTTAACCCTCTATGGCATGACTTTATATTTTTTTGGGGAAAAAATATTTTCCTGCATTCTTTGGGAGCTTGGTGGTCCCTAAACCAGATTTGGGTTTGTTACCTCAGGGCAACATTGTGCTACCAGGGGTCTAAAACACCAAGGTTTTCTACAGTGATTATGAGAAGTGAAATACAAATCAAACAAAAACTAAATTTATTTAAAAAAAAAAAAAATTAACAAAAATAAATCAGACATGGTTCCAACTCACCAAATATAAAATGAACAACCAACGTTCATTAATAAATGCTATATTTAAGCAAATTACTAAAACGAGCATTTGTGTGTTTGTACGTGTGTATGTTTGGCAGAGTTAGAATCACTATAAAGATGTTGCCATCAGTCTTTTTCCCTATTATATGTAAAACATCAGGAAGGAATTGCTTGTTGATGTGAAAAAGAGTGTATATCACATTTCTCGTACTTGATTATTGATATACCTGTGAATCACCATCTGTTTATCTGATTATCTATGGGTTGTAGCAACCAGATTCACATCAGTGACTGGAGTTAGGGCTGCAGGTTCTTTTTTAAAGGGTTTGTAGTTTTGATTTTTGTTGTTTTTTTGCTTTTTGGCAGAATTTGAGCCAAGCAAAGGACAACATTTCCACCAGCTCCCATATCTGGTAGATCTGGTGGTTGGACGACTCGCCCTGTGTAGGTTTTAAAGTTGTAAGAAACACTATCAGCACCAGCTATATGAAGTACCCTGCAGCCCCATATTTTTGGTTTTGGCAGGTATTGCTTCAGTCTTTTCCTTTCTTGGAATAGGGCCATTTACTCATTGATGACCAGCTTATCACCATTTGGGACTGAAGTTAAATTTGAGGATAAACAAACAATGAAATAATGGTTGTACAGTGGATCCTCATGTTTTCATCGGGAATGACCCAACTTATGAACCATGCACCTTTTGTCCATGAAATGACCTTGCATCCATCTCCTGTTGCTGTTAATCATTAATAAAGTTTAAAAAATTGGCTTTATAATTATTTTGTAATCAACTGCATATCAACGCACTAGAATATTGTCTGAACAAAAGAGCCCAAGCTGCGCAATGTTGCCCTGAGGCAACAAACAAAAAAACAGTTTTAGCATATAAATTATTTTAAAAAATTGTCTTGAAATGATCTACAATGTTTCTTTACATACTCACAGACATGAAAATATTTTACCCAAAATTTAAACATAAAGAAAAGTAATCTATAACTTACAAGCAGGAGGCAAGGTGTAGCATGCAACTCTGCTTCATTAAAAGGACTGCTCCTCTTCCAAGTAAATGGTGACATGAACCTCAATACCTCTTTTATTTTGATCCTGCCTTCCTACCATAGTCAAAGCACATGCATATTAGGTTAACTTATCAAGCAAATTGCCCTAAAGTGAAAGAGTGCATGTCCACCTCTCCAGAGTCAGGTGAACACTGCGTTCCAGATTTCATGAGTACAGTTGTACCTGACTAAAATATACATATCCACGCTCATGGTGCACATATTGATATTCAAACTTTAGGGGATCTGTACATCTGCGCTATTTTTTACTGCCTTTAATTAACCAAGATATTTCAGGGTGGATCAAAGTGATTTAAAATCCCCAGGCCATGCAACTGGTGTGACTTAAAACACAGGTTTAAAAAAATGCACTGCAGCAAACTAGACGCTCTAATGTAGCTGAAATATCTTCTAGTAATGAAGTTGATACCAAGTAGCATTTTTGTTAATGCTCTGTTCACTGCCATTCCCATCAGGTTTCTGCCAGGAAATTATTCCTCAAGAACAAGTCAACAACCAGAACTTTGGGTCCAGCTAGAAACATGGATTTAATTGTAATGCTTAGAAATGTTAGTTGCAGAAGGCTAAAAAGAAATCCGCTCTTTTCAGTAAACCCTAATGCATAATATTGCATCACCAATTCCACATGAATTCATCCTTGACGACACAAATTTGACAAACGCCAAGTTAAAGTCATATAAAATTACAGTGCATATCCAGATACTCATATATGGAAAGAGCCAAAGTACTTTCGTTGTTCAGAAACACAAATAAGAGGCAACAGTTGAGCTGTCATTAGATTGTACATTAAGATTTTATGGTCCAGTGAACGGTGAGGGTTAAGCGGTGGCCAAAGGCATTGTTAAGCATGTCTCCAAGGCTTGAATTCCCAAATGTTGACACACACACTTATGCAAAGCAATATAATGTTCTTTTTGACTGCCTGAGAGTGGTCTTAAAATGACTGAAAGCAGGTTACAGGGAGGATATGTAAAGTTATATGTTCTCCCGTGTTGCAGGGAAACCAATAAAAGGTTAAAGTAAAACCAGTTCCCTGGAGTCTTTGTCCTTCTCAGCACCTTTAATGCTCACTGAATAATTTGCATTTGAAAGAACATGTCTGCTTTCTGCAGCTTAGTTTATAAACATTGTTAGAAATGTTATATTAACCTTTACTTACAGCATCATAAATCTTCTATTGCTATTTTTCATCAGGTTTTTTTTAATCTTTTTTTTTCTGAATTACTTTTTTTATGGTATTAAATCGCATTATGATCATGTCACATTAAATTCATCATAGTGAATACTTTCCACATCAATTACAAGTCTTTGAATCTTCTGATGGTAGAAGATTATTAAATGCTCAAAAGTTGTGGTTTTTTTTGTTTGTTTTTTGAGCAAATGCTGGGTCAGTTTAATTAGCTTCACTTATTTTATTAGTTATACAAGTATATAAAATACTTTAACAATATGTTCTATTTTAGGATGCAACACTGTTGTTAGTTATATTCATTTGCAAATTTGTATTTGTGTGTCACCAATATTAACCAAATTTTTTATTTATTTTTGCAATTTTAGTGGTCTTGAAGTGACCTTGCAGATATGGCTTCCAATATAACATTTTAAAAATATATAAGTATCCTAGGAAAAATTATACGCTGTAGTAATAGTTGGGTAATAACAAAGCTGAAAATAGCAGTCAAAAAAAACACCATACACTGTTCTAATATCATAATACTAAAAGAACATTATTTTATTCTAATAGTAATGCACCAACATTAATGGTTTTTAAAAGCATTGTTCAGATAGTAGGAAAATTATATTTTGATGTGGGGATGTTTTGAAACAATATAATCAAAGATATGTTGACAGTAATAAAGAGAATAATTAATATGTATATCACTCTCAAAACCTTACATTTCCTTGATAATTAGGTGAAATTTTAAAGTATCCCCTAATTATTGGTTTCAATGAAAGATTCCCATTATTTATTGAAATTACCTAATTAGAACCTGTTATAGAATGTAGATATGGGATATGTCAATTTCTTTCGTATAGTTTTCACATATGTTTGCAGCTTTTGAATTAACATGAATGTTAAAAAGTGGCATTGCTCAGATTACACTGCATCTAATTTTACAACAGGATTTCAAGTGAAATCTGCAAATGTGAAACCTACAGTGGATTTCCAGAGAAAATGTAGAAATCATTCCCTGTGGAAAATCTGTGGAGGTTTTGCCTTCAAAGTAGTCAGGTAACTTTAAATCTTTTCCTATTGAGCCATGCTGGCTAAAAAGGTATAATATCCAGTGGTTTCTGGGTTCCTGTTGTCATGTGATTAATTATTTCTGTGGGACTGCAATGGAAATCACTGTGGCCTATAGGTCACATTTCAGTTTTAAAAGGTGGAGTGGACCTGAATGCAAAGGTCAGCTGTCAGAAAGCCTTTATCCTCCCAAAGCAACTGGTGGCCTGTGAGCAGGACGGGCTGCAGAGGAGAGTGAGCTGCCAAAGCACCATAATGGCGCAACAAAGAGAGGAGAAAACTGTTTCTACGGTGAGACATTGTGGTTAAAATGCTAAAAGCTCCAGGCATATCATATCACCGACGGAGGTGCTTGAAACCCATTGAACTTCTTGCCCGTTTTGTGATGACCCAACTACAAACTTACACGTATTTCATTTAGATTGTATGTTGGACGCCAACACAAACCTGAAGTAGAAGAAAAACAATGAATGTTTCTTAACTATTTTCTCAAATAACGATGCACAAAAAAATTGTAGTGGACCCCCTTCACTCTGGTACCTCTAAATAAAACCCATTGCTGTCGGCTGCCTTGAGAAGTCATGTGATTAGTAAATCAATTCCATAATCTGCATTTAATCTGAGTTTAAATGCAGCTGTGTTCTGTGAAGGACTCAGAGGTTTTTGAGAAAATATTTGTGAAAAAAAAAAAAAAAAACATCACGAAGACAAAGGAACACGGCTGACATGTTAGCGATAAGGTGTTTGAAGCAGGATTATATTATAAGACAACATCGCAAGACAGGCAATCGAGCCAGAATAAAACCTGTATACCATAAAATTTAAGTCCTGTTAGCAGAACAAATACTTAAACCCAGAGCTAATAATGAACTGGTTTAAATCAAACCATCTGAGTTACAATGGCCTAGTCAAAGTCCAGACCTAAATCTAGTTAAAAATGTGGCAAGAAGTGAAACGACATGTTTACAGATGCTTTCAGTTCAACCTGGCTGAGCTTGAGCTAGGATTTATTGATTAAGGAGGCTGAACGGAAATGCTTCACTCTTCAGATTTCCTTTCTTCCATCTTCCTTCCACTGCGCAATTATGCACAACATTATGTAGGTCTATATGTTGGCTGTAACACGCCACTACTTTAAAAAATGCTCAAGAGAGCTGAGCTCCACTGTATCTCTGTTTGTAAAAGGAAATTTATTGATGTTATAAATCCTGACTGGCATAATATTTGTATGACCAAATTCTAAGTGATAAGTTTATGGGAAGTAAAGCAACAACCCTATCCCAACTCCCACACCTGGATGTTGAGGCGGTCTGCCTTTAAAAACCTGTTGAAAGTGACTAATTCAGTTTCATAACAATATAGCAGCGCAGAGAAAGTAGGGTATAAATAGCTCCTTCCAAATTTAGAGCAGCTTCTGAACTTCCTCTCAGATTCCTGGCTTGGGTTGGTATCCTCTCAGACATTTTGCCAGTGCAGATTAAAAGGCCACACAAGCACCCCATGACGCCCTTATCACTCTGCACATCCATGCAACTGTGTGCAGCATCTGTCTTTCTTGTCATGCTAAAGTAAACTGAGGCTTTAGCAACAAGCTTCCCCCCGCCCCCTTGTAACCCTCTTTCCAAATTAAAACGATGAGGAGCCTAGATGTGGCCCTGGCTGCACTCCTCCGCAGAAATAATTAGCTCCCGGTTGGTGCGCACTCCTCGTGGGACTCCACGGTGACATGTCCAAATGAGTATTGGCAGAGAGCGACACCAGCTGTGGGTCTCCAACAGGGGGGACTGCTGTACTGTGGAGCGCTCTGCTCACTGAGCACGACACGATGCCCCTTAAAACCTTTGTTTTTCTTGAGCCCCTGGAAACTCTGACATCCGAACCTTTCCTATCAGGTGTTGCAGATGGTGACACGCTGCTTTCCTTCAAGCATCCATCCTTATCCAAATGGGCGAGTGTGTGGTACAGATGGGAGCACCACCCCAGGGAGCTTAACTCAAAAATGCAAGTCACAACCACGCCCGTGTCAATTATATATATATATATATATATATATATATATATATATATATATATAAAAAGTAGCCTTTCTCCCTG
>CAEFZX010006880.1:0-25482 GCA_903066825.1 Alfaro cultratus
GGGGACGTGTCCCCTTCAGGCCAGAGTTGGTGGGGACGTGTCCCCTACAGGTCAGAGTTGGTGGGGACGTGTCCCCTTCAGGCCAGAGTTGGTGGGGACGTGTCCCCTTCAGGCCAGAGTTGGTGGGGACGTGTCCCCTTCAGGTCAGAGTTGGTGGGGACGTGTCCCCTTCAGGCCAGAGTTGGTGGGGACGTGTCCCCTACAGGCCAGAGTTGGTGAGGACGTGTGTCCCTTTCAGGTCAGAGTTGGTGGGGACGTGTCCCCTACAGGTCAGAGTTGGTGGGGACGTGTCCCCTACAGGCCAGAGTTGGTGAGGACGTGTCCCCTTCAGGTCTTCAGGAAGTTACGCCGATGCTCTAACTTTAGATTTACTGGGATTTTATCTGATGAGCTCAAAGTAGCTAATAATTCTTCGAGCATCAATTTAATTTTGACATCATAATTTACATGTTTTATAAAGTCCTTGGATATTATATTTAGGTTTATGTCGTATCCTTTAATGTCTGCTTTAATTTGTTGCTGAATATTTCTTATGTTAATAAAGTTTTTTGGGGAAACATAATGAGAGGAAACAGAAGAGATCACTTCAAAATAAGAGCATGAACATGAACTATTTGAAGAATTTTCATCAATCATCGATCAAAACTTCAGCACAGATGTTGAACTTTATTCATCTGGAAGTTTACCTATAGCTAAGTAAATTCATCCATGAAACAATATTTAGTGGAAGCTAAGTGCGCTAAATGTTCGCTAAATGAGCAAAGCGCTGTAAGAAGAATTAGCGGACGTGTGGTCAGCATGTGAATGACTGTTTGCAGGGCCCCGCCGTCCCTCCTCATCCTCCAGGTGGGCTTGGCGGTGATGAAGAAGACACGTATGAGGAAGCAGAACCTTATGTAGCGTCTGAAACCACCGTGTCCAACACAGGTACCGCAGACACCGCAGAGGAACCTCAGCGGGTCTAGAGCCACTGAACAGAACCTTTTCCTTCCTCCAGAGAGGGCGGAGTCAGAGAGCAGCCACTACGAGTCGTACGGTGAGGAAGAGGATGATGAAGATGAAGGAGGCGGCCTTGTGAAGGACAGAGCTCACTACATCCAGTGGAGCTCCTCCCAGATCAGTCTGCGGCCCACGCCGGAGTCCAGGCTCTGTGGGTACCTGTGGAGGAGGAAGTGGCTCAGACAGTGGAGCAAGCAGCTCTTCATCATCAAGAACGACATGCTGCTGGTGAGGAAGAGGAGGAAACACACATCCAGACCGTTGAACACTTTGGTTCTGGTTCGGTTCTTCTGCTTTGTCCCTCATGGCGTTCTGTGACGTTATTGACGTACGTCAGCTGATCAGGTTGAGGCGCCTTGGCGGACATCTTTAGTGAGGGACAGAAATCCTGAATGGAGCAACTGGGATTGTTTTCCCACATTGTTTCTGCCAGTAGAACCAGTAAAACCATAGCTTCTACTGGTTCAGGTTTAGATAATTTATCTGTGGAAGATCAGAACCAAGAACAGAAAGATGGATGGATGGATGGATGGATGGATGGACAGACGGATGGACAGACAGACAGTCTCTCTGTAACTTTCTCTCCACCAGTGCTATAAATTTGCTCGGGACCTGCTGCCCCAGCTGGAGTTGAACCTTCATGGCTGTCAGATTGTCTACAAGTCGAAGAGCAGCGCCAAGATCCAGCACCAGCTCAAACTGGTCCCAGTGGGCTCTGAGTCTCTGGTTCTGGGCTACAGCAGCTTCCAGCAGGCGGATGAGTGGAGGAAGGTCAGCAGTTCACCAATCACCTTTCAACCTGAACCAAGCTCCATAAACCCTGGACTGGTGACCAGCAGCTGCTCCTGATGTGAAGTCATCTCACTGTACTTCCTGTGTTTGAAGGTGATAGAGGAGGTGAGCGCTGGAGGTGAAGTGGAGTCTCAGAGCTTCTCCTCTCTGAGTAAATCTGATCTGCGACTGTCCTGCAGGGTAAGAAACACACCCAGGTTCTCCTGGTCCAGTGAAGAACATCCAGATGGGAAGTTTTTAAACTCTAAAAACCAGGAAAACCCTTAAGAAAACAGGGAATCAAACATGCGAACTCTCTAAGTGAAAATGTTTTTGTTGTTGTGTCTTCAGTCCAGTACAGTCCTGACCGACTCTGATGAGGAGAAACCTTCAGCTTACTGCAGCCTCAACAGAGACAAAGGTACTGAAACTTTACATCTGTTGGGAAAAAACAGAACTGCTGAACTTTCTGAAGGGGAAGCAAATCTGGCAAACCTGGATACTTAGCCGGTTGTAATAAATTAGTCTCGGTTGATGTCTTCACCATCAGGGTTGCCACAACATCCTGCAGTAACAATACAATCCATCAGAACATGCATCACTGGTTACTACACACTCACAGACTCCATGTGGTTTACATCCCGGACAAGCCCCCAATTTACAGCTGGTTGATTGGGGGGATTTATGTTAAATGATGATGGACTTTAAATTGTTCAAAACTGACTGTAGACAGTTCAGAAACAATCACCTGTTTACAGGTATAATTTAGGGAAAATCTTTTTAATTGAACAATTCAGAAAAAATTTGTGGAAGCCATGACAAAGATCCAGATTCAAACTGTGAGAACAAGCGAGATGCCAACTCAGTGATCCAGAAACCCAGGATGTAGAGTTAGGAAATCAGAGCTTTCTGCAGACTGACAAGAGAAGGAGGGTGATCGCAACCAAAGGGTTGAAGTACCAGGCGCAAGTCAGCAAGGGGCCTGTACCTACAGCAAGAAACGGCAGGTCCAGAAAGACCAGCTGAATGGCAGCAACAATGTTCAACCCATTTACACAGACATCATGTATCCCACTGATGTAATAACCTGGAGGAGTTAGAAGCTGACACCAAAACTCCTAGAGAACAAATGAGTCTCAAAGCAGATATGCAGGATGAAACAGCAAAGATCCTGGAGTTTATCAGGATGATCACTCCTAATGACAGACTGGAGGGACCCAGAGGAACCGTCTTAGAGAGACAAACCTCTGCAGGGCTGATATGCAGATGTCCAGTGAGGGACGGTACGAAGGAACTGACTGTCAGTAGAACAGCAGTAAAGCTGGGTTTTACCAAATCAGAACCAAAAGTTCAGGCTGTGGGAAGAAGCTCCTGAAACAGTCCAACTCATGATGGCTGAGTGTGGCAAGCAAAGTGTTCATGGAGCACCACAGGAAAATCTGTGTTGAGACAAAGGCCCCACAGGCCCCCAAATGGGAGACATCTAAAGAGTAGTTGGGAATGATCAGGAAATGATCCAGACTGGTGGACAGGTGGTGACTTACTGGCAGCAGTGGTAGGCGTTAAGACAGACCACCAGAAACACCAGGATGTAGGAACAGAGACGCTGTTATTGACCCAAACTGGAGGAGGGAGCTGCAGACTGAAGGTGTTTGCAGTAAATGCCAGTTGGTGATGTTTGGTGTTGTGAACCTGCAGGGTTCCTGAACGTCCTGATGAACTGCCAGTGGCAGAGTTTACAGTGTCAGGTGGAGGACGGCGTCCTCAATATGTTCGGACAGGAGATGGAGAAAGACGAGGAGGACGAGGTGAAGCGGTCGCCTCAGTACACTGTCCAGCTCCGAGGCTGTGAGGTCAGAGACGAGCCAGACCGCTCCTACAGGATCACACTGAGCATGCTCGGTGACCAGGTGGCCGTTCTGGAGGTGAGCTGGCAGATCAGAGCTCTGGTGTCTCGCGTTAGTTCCTCATCATCTAGTCTTTCTGTCTAACCTTCATCACTTCAGGTGAGCTCATTGGAGGAAAAAGAAAAGTGGCTGAAGCTGCTGCAGGACGGAGCTGCCAGTCGTGGTTACCATGACAACAAGACTCAGGAGAACACAGGTGGCGCCCTCAGGTGGGACAAACTTCTTAAAACGAGCAAATCCCTTCCTGACATCACTCTCTTTCTGCTCTCTGAGTTTAAATCTTGCTCTTATTTCCTCAGCGGGTTGCAAACGCGCCGGTTCCCAACCTCCAACGCCTACATGGACGACCCTTTCTGCCTTACCAGAACCACCAGCAGCCAGCCCCTCTACTCCAACTCCGCTCCACAGAAAGCCCTGGTACAAACCAGAAATTCATTCTTCTGACGATCCCACTGCACTTGATGAGGAAGATGTTCTGTCTGTGTAGACGGTGCTGATCCCTGTTTGTTTTTCAGCGGCACGGCTCTCAGGATTCAGTTCACCGTAATTCGCTGTCGTCCAGAGAATCGGTGACCTACAGCAACACGGTGCTGAGCAGCAGCAGTGAGTCAGACCTGAACCAAACCTTCAGGATGAATAATCTGACTCTAGATCAGTGGTCTCAGACTGCACTCCTCGAGGGCCAGAGTCCTGCAGCTTTCAGATGTGTCTGTTGTCCCACAGGCTGAATTAAATGATGAAACTGCCCTGCTAGCATCCAGTCCAGCTTTACGGACTCTGCTAATGAGCTAATGTTGGAGCCAGGAGAAGCAGAGAGACGTCTGAGGATGCATCATTCCCACCATCAGTGTTCAGTCTGCTTTAACCCAACTGTCTAGTCAAAGTCCAGTCCGGTTGGTGATGTGTAAAAACTAATTGACCTCTGACCTCTGGTCCTCCAAACCTCAGTGTGTGTTCGGTTGAAGTGAACTCTGGTTCGGTTGAATGTGAACACCAAGCGGACCAGAGACCACTGCAAAAGCAGGAAGTGGACTACAGTGCAGGGCATTCTGGGTAAATACAACCAAAGCTAGCGTGTTAGCCTAGCGCTAGCAGCAGAAATGGCTCCTGGTCTTTAGCCAAAGACTAAAGAGAAATCCTCCAACACTAAAATCTGATCCTCCATCTTGTTTCCATCTGGTGAAGAAGGAAGTTGCTCTNTTGGTGCAGCGCCCCCACAGGCCAGGAGGGGAACAGGTTGGTTTGACTCAGAGCCACAGCAGCTGGAGGTGGAGCAGATGTTCTGGTTCCAGTAGAACCGGGTTGACCGGACCATCAGGAGGAAAACAGACTGAAAGTTGCAGGACGCCCTGAGGACTGGCGTTTGAGACCTCTGACCCCTGACCTTGAGGTTTGCTCATAGAGTAAAGTGAAGTGTGGTTTTTCAGGCTGGATGGCGCCGGCGGTGCAGCGCGACGTCCAGAAGCTGAAGCTGGTCGACACGCCGCCGGTGCAGCTGAGAACCGGGTCCGAAACCAACCTGGCGTCTGCTGTGAAGCGAAACAAGCGCACCTCCTTCAGGCAGTCTCTGGCCATCTGCACTGAGCGCGCTCAGGTGAGCTGCACCTGCTGAGGTCCTGCTGGTTTTACTAGTGCCTCCTGTGACCTCTGACCTCTGACCCGGTCTGCTCCGGTCCAGGCGGGCTTCCTGAACCCTCTGCTGCGGCGGACGGCCTCAGCCAAGAACTCGCTGAGACGAGCTCCTTCTGCGCTCTTCATCGAACACGGGAAGGTTTTCCAGAGGAAGAAGGTGGGACAGATCCAGCATGTCAACGTGCCGCCATGTTTCATTCTGAATAAACCTTTTGAATCCTGCTGTAAAGATCTTTAGAGGAAAGATTTTAACTTCTGTTAAATCTACTGGTGGGACTCAATTAACATTTTTAATCGACTTCATTTCAGGTTCTGTAATTAATGAATCTCAATTGAATCAAAAACCATATTGGCCTTTTTTTGCTGCTAACTTCCTGAATAAATCGACATGAACATCAAACATGTTTCTAGTTTTAATCTTCAGGCTCTTCAAGCCTCAGATTGGATCAAAGTTCATTTCCAGAGTTTCTGGGATCATTCATGGAGCTTCCTTAGAAATGTGGATACTTCCATTAGCGTTAGCTGCTACATGTTAGCATTGAGATGATACCAATATGCTAACTTCTTTTAGCAGAACCTTAACACAGTCTGGCTGTTGACTCTTCATGTTGTTTCCTCTTCCTATAAAACATTCAAAGCGTTTGATAATCCAGAAACGGTTTTATGTTGGTGAATAGAAACATGAGATGATTTCTAACTGATGGTTTTATTTTTCTCTACAGGAATGGGAGACCAAAGCTGCTGCCTGACGTTTTCCTCCTCATCAGCATCCATCAGGCCTGCAGGCGGCGGAGAAGCTCTGCTCTGATTGGCTGCCTGGACTCTAATCATTCAAACTGGTTAAAGGTGACCAACTGGGCCAACTGGGCCAACTGGACCATCTGGACCAACTGGGCCAACTGGACCAACTGGACCAACTGGGCCAACTGGGCCAACTGGACCAACTGGACCATCTGGACCAACTGGGCCAACTGGACCAACTGGACCAACTGGGCCAACTGGGCCAACTGGACCAACTGGACCATCTGGACCAACTGGGCCAACTGGACCAACTGGACCAACTGGGCCAACTGGGCCAACTGGACCAACTGGACCATCTGGACCAACTGGGCCAACTGGACCAACTGGACCAACTGGGCCAACTGGGCCAACTGGACCAACTGTCTCACTGTTTATTGTAATCAAGAACAAAAGAACTTTCCATAATTCATTTCTCTTGGCTCCAGTTAAGCTTTTATTTGCCTGAACTGTTGGTCCTGGACTCAATCTGCTCCTGCAACACGCGCCTGGCCCTTTAAGGCTGCCGTCCGCCTGCTTCTGATTGGCTGTTAAGGGCCAGGGGCCCAGAGTGTCAGGGACCCAGGGTGCCAGGGGCCCCTAGGGTGCCAGGGACCCAGAGTGCCAGGGGCCCCCAGGGTGCCAGGGACCCAGGGTGCCAGGGACCCAGGGCGCCAGGGGCCCCTAGGGTGCCAGGGGTCCCTAGGGTGCCAGGGGTCCCTAGGGTGCCAGGGACCCAGGGCGCCAGGGGCCCCTAGGGTGCCAGGGACCCAGGGTGCCAGGGACCCAGGGCGCCAGGGGCCCCTAGGGTGCCAGGGACCCAGGGTGCCAGGGACCCAGGGTGCCAGGGACCCAGGGCGCCAGGGGCCCCTAGGGTGCCAGGGACCCAGGGGCCCCTAGGGTGCCAGGGGTCCGTAGGGTGCCAGGGGTCCGTAGGGTGCCAGGGACCCAGGGTGCCAGGGGCCCCTAGGGTGCCAGGGACCCAGGGCACCAGGACAAACAAATTTATCATATAATAGTTAGACAGGAGCGAACTATTTATTCAGAAGTAAATAAAAAGCATTGGAACATCATGTTATTATTAGTGATTTACCAAAGTTTATTTTAAAATCATTTTAAACACTGATGAACTGAAGATCAACAGTGGCAAATTTAGCTCCATAAATATTTTATATAAAGACACAAAAATGCTTTTTATGGTAAAGTAGGATATGAAACTTCAGCCATGATCACTTTTATGTACTGTAAAAAAAACAAAAACAAAAAAAAAACAGAACCACCTGCAGTCATTTACTGGATGAACGAACTCGGTGTGTTTTTGGGGCCTGTTTCACCCTGGGCCACAGAATCACTAGATCTGCCCCTGGGGACCAAAATGTGGAACCAGAACTTTAGAAATGTGTCAGAAAATGGCCAAAATACAGAACATAAGAACATAAAAAGGAAAATAGTGAAATTTTGTTGAAAAACTACAGAATCTCTGAGCAACAAAAAAAAAAATTAAAAAAAAATCTTTTGGTTGTTTTTGTTGCTCTGGAATATTTTCTTAAGTTTTGTTTTTCAGTTAACGAGTTTCCTACCAGCAGAAACCATCAAATAACCAGATAATTAATTTATGTCGGACTAATATGATGATTTAATTAACAGCAAAAAAACTAAAACTGCCTTCTAGACTTTGTGTTGTTAGTTTTTAAGATTCTTCCAGGACCAGAACCGACGACCCGGTTCTGGATCTTCATGAACATTGATCCGTTTTACCGGAAGCAGCTGATTGGAGCTTTTTCTCAGGTTTGTGATGAGTTCAGGTGTTGCAGGAAAACCAACAGAACTGAAACTCAAAACATTTATCGAATCTTTTCTGAAGATTTTCAAGATACAAAGTTTGCAGAAAACTTGACTTTATAAAGTGTTTAATATAAACGAATAAAAAGCAGCTCAGCGTCCAGGAGGAACGTCATCTGGTTGCCATGGAAACCCGCTTCCGTTTGGGTCCCAGCTGCCATTAAAAACAGGAAAACAGACAATCAGGGTTTGTGATGTAGCTGCAGTGACCTCTGGTGGCCACAAGGGGCGCCAGACTTTGTTTTGTTTTATTTTTCATTTCTCAGGCAGAATCAATAATTTATCAGCAGCAGATCAGATCCATTCTTCTGTCCTGAGTTTCTCTGTTCTTATTGTAATAAATATTGTAACTATTTTCATCATGTACTGATCAGCACAATGTAATAACTGACTGATGATTTATATTTACCAGGAAGAAATCCTTTCCTTTCTGTAGCATTTTTTATATTTACTGCTCTTTATACTCAGGAGAAAGTTTCTGTTTGAGCAAACACTGATCAGTAAAGATTAAAATCTGAGTGGACAATATTCATCTGGAGTTTTTATTTAGTTTGCAAAGTTACACAATCAAACATTAACATAAATGATTTGAGTTATTTACTCAAAAAGATGAAACAAAAGAAGAAGAGAAGTGACCAGAGAATCGACAACAAGAGTTTATATTTATAAAGACGCAGCTTTTATTTTGGTAGTCCACTTCTGGTTATCAGTAAGTGAATGCATTTGGAGCTAAATATCAGAGAAACATGGACATGATGTCCTGAAAGCTGTTAGAAATCTTTTTATTGTAACTCCGACTCTTCACTCACATCATGTTACATCTCTGCACCCAGATATGAAAACATCAGAACATCATCAGGTTCGTCTGGACGACGTCAGACGGCGCCGGAGAAACGGCATCAGCCCAAACACCGACCCACTCAGGAGGGGCTAAAGGTCATGAAGGAGGCTCAGGCTAATGAAAAAACTTACAATTTAAACAATAAATGAAATTAAATGCAATTATCTGCGTCATCCTTCAGGTTTTAGACAGAAATAATTGGTTCCTAAGGTTTAACTATGGATCACTGCAGAAGTTTTCAAAGTAAATATTTTCCAAAATAAGATTTAGTTGTTTTTCTGGAAGCTGGAGGATGAAGGATGAGAAAAACCTGGTTTTGTTTTATTTCACCAGAATAGCAATAAATCATTTTGTTAATAAATAAAATGAGATGAGCTGAAACGAGGCGAACGTCTGAGTCGTCCTGCAAAGAATAAAAACCTGATTCAAAAGCAGCAGAAAATGTAGAAAAAGAGAAACATGAACAATCTTTGTGTCGTCATGGAGTCGGTCACGGCAAGCAGCCAATCAGAACACAGCATGAAAACACCAAGAAACAAAAACTCAAGAAAATCCTCAACTTAACGCGGCGGATGCTTCTTCACTCTGACTCGTCTCACACCTTCAGCCAAATGATTTTATCGTTTCTGTTTGTGTCGTTTTTCCACAGGAAGCAGCGAAGTAGTGATGCAGGATGCTGGCGGTGAACTTTGACCTTTTATTTAAAATGAAGCAGTGAGAGCGAGTCGACTGGCGCGGGTCCGAGTCCCTGAGCCCGGATTTAAAGGATCCAAATCAACATTAATCATTAATAATTATTAATAACCATTAATAATCATTAATAACCATTAATAATTATTAATAATCATTAATAACCAGGGCTCCTCCTGCTGCCTCAGACAGAAGCTTTAAAACACTGAAGCTCCTAACTGTCCAGAAATCCTGATAAAAGCTAAAAATACAGTAAAATAATAACAAATATACAGTTAGATTTATTATCCACTGCTTAGTTTGTAAAAATGCATAAAACAGCAAAAATATACAACAATATTAAATATGAAATCAATCCTCAAACATAATTTATAACATAACAAAAAGCTTCTATGTTTAAAATGCTTTTGAATCCAACAGCTTTTCTTCTGTTTCTGATGGAGTGCAGCCTGTGTCACAGCGCCCTCTGCTGGCTTCCACAGGAAGCTGCTTCTGAAGGTTTCTGGTCATTTTTACAAATGTCATGTTTTGACAAAAATACATTTTAAATTCTATTTTAAATAAGGATGATGTGTAATTTATTGTGTTTTATCCTTCATTTTATTTTCTGCTTCGTGTTTTCTCTGCATCCCATCATCAGCTGTAAAACGCTTTGGACTCTTCAGACGGAGCGATAATTAAATTATTTAGTGGAAATTAAAACAGCAGCTGCAGCCATCTCAGAACATTAATATGAAATAATTATTCCTCTCAGCTGGATTAAATCTGAAACGGGTTTCCTTAAATCCGGTTCGGACTCGTGGTGCAGTTACCCTGTCGGCCAGGTGTGGCGCTGCGGAGCGTTAAGAACACTGAGGGGTTAAAACCCAGCGGAAGAACGTTTCCTTCAACTTCCTGCTTCCTCTTAATCATTTGTACATTTTTAGATGAATTCATAACAAAGATGCCACTTTCTGAAAAATAGCTGCACATCGTTTGGTCACGAAGCAACGAGAGCCGAACTGGACGTGTACCACCCACTGGGCCATGTCTCAGGGTGTGTGTGTGTGTGTGTGTGTGTGTGTGTGTGGCAGTGGTTTCTGCTGAAGAACGAATGAAGAAAAACGAGGAGGTTTGATTACGGCTCAGACTGGAGCTGGACTGGAACCAGTAAAGGGAGCTGGGTTTACTGGGACCAGGAAATAATCAGCTAATTTAATAATCGATTAATCATTAACTGAATATATTGAATATACTCAACAGGCAAAAAGGGTAAATTATCTGTAATTAAGACAAAACTGTACAAAAATATGCAAATTTATCATTTTAGATCAAAAATAAATGTGTTTTTCCAGAAATCCTGCAGAGGCAGTTTTAGCTTCACATGCTGTAAAAAGATGTTGGACAGTAAATTGTGCTCAACTATATATCCAATTATTATTGATCAGATAATCCAATAAATAATCAACACGGCATGGAAAGCTTTTCTCATGTTGTTTTAAATATTCAGATTAAACCTTTACTACAAATAATCTGTTCACTGTAGAAATAAATTAGTTTAGCATTTTAAGCAACACAAAGTTAATTTTCTTATTTAAAAAAGGAAAATAATTATTTTCTTATATTTTATGTTTTTCCAACATTGTATAAAAATGCTTATGCAGTGAAATGAAAAATCTCCAGAATATACCAAATATTTTTTTATCAGATTAATTGATAATATTCTATTATTCGTCAAAATAGTTGATTAATCTTTGCAATAATAGATTAATCATCAGACGATTTGGCTATTTGTCAGAATAATTGATTAATGTTCAGCATAATCAATTAGCAGAATGTTAGTTTAGTCATTGGAATAATCGATTATTTGTCCAAATAACTGATTATTCATCAAAATGATAGATTGATCGTTTGAAATAACCAATTAATCATCAGAATAATTGATTATTCATCAAAACAGTCATGTAATCTTTGACAATAATCGATTATTAATGTGGATAATCAATCATTATTGTTTTAGTCTGCAGGTTCGGTCCAGTCTGTCATCATCTTCAAACCTCGTTTTTCTTCTTCGCTGCTGGGAAAGAAACGCCGTCATTGTGACATCATCGCTGGCTTAGCCAATAGGAGGCCCTTCAGGGACGCTGTGGGAACTGACCCGGGGTCAGAGGAATGTTGAGACTTTTTCTGCTGTTTGTGGCGGATTCCAGGATTCAGAACCAGAATCCAGCAGCTGGGTCTTCTCCCGTTAGCCGGACACTTTGTGCGCTAGCTAGTTTAGTGACGCTGGTGACGCGGAAGTGACGCAGCAGAACCCCGACAGCCCAACCCGTCCACAAACCCAAGAGTCCGGCGGTCCGGAGGCCGCGGCCCGTCCCGCTTCCCGCCGGGCCGTCCGGGAGGAGCAGGGGATTCTGGGAAGCGTAGTCCCGGGAAGGTCAGAAGAGACAGACTTTCTTCTTCATCTCGTTCCTCTTCCAGAGGGAGAGACGGTCGAAGTCCTCGATGGACATCCTGAAGACGCTGAGGAATTCCTCCTGGGACAGATGTCTCTGCAGGAAGACAGACGCAGCTGAAACTGACTCACACTGTCGCCCCCTGCTGGCCAGGAGGAGGCAACGACTCGACGCTCTGCGGGGTTTTAATCACCCATTAGTGCAAACAGAGATATTAATATTTAAAATAACTAATAACCAGTTAGATAAGAAAACGAACAAAAAAATTGAATACATTTAGCACAAAGAAAAAAGAGAACATTACCAAATGGTCACAAAATAAAAATGAAATAGTTTAACATGTGAAGTCATGATTTGAGGTGGTGAGGATCCAGGTTATGGTTGAAGAGCGATAGGTTATGAATTTAATGATAAACACAACAATCCAGAGTCCAGGCAGAAACAGCAGAAGGTTAAGAGAAGAAAAGACGTCTGAGGACAGACAGACAGCAGACGAGACGCCAAGACCAGACAAAGAACCAAGTAGCTGTTTGCATTATTATCTTCCTTTTCTCTGATATTCCTTGTTTTTATCAATGTAGGGTCACAAATATTTTGGGTGGAAATGGAGAAAGATGAAGAAAATAACAAAATAAGTAAATCACTAAAAAATAAAAATATAAACCAGAACAAAGAATGAAGAAGTAAATAAGAATAACCACCAAACAGGTTTTATGATCTAATTTTAAAACTAACTTAATTCAGAATTTTTCTGCAGAATCTTATCGAAACATTAGAAATAAATAATTTTGATCAGGAAAAACCTGGAATGTTTCCTGACTCAGGAATGGTTTCTGTTCCTGGTGAAAGCAGATCTAGTTTGTGTAGAAGTTACCTCCAGGCGGGTCCGGTCCACCCCGGGGGGCAGCTTGCTGCGCCCTCTGTGGGTCACCACCAGCATCTCATACGGGTAAATCTACAACAGCAGATGAAACCAGTAAGACTCCAGTAAGCTGGTTTGAACTGGTCCAGTTTCCTCACCTTGTGCTCCAGCATGCTGGGCAGGGAGTTGCCCCGGTCCATCCTGGAGTCTCCGTTCTGACCCCAAACACAGACACAGTCACTGGTTACAGTTAGCACAGATTAAACTGGTTTTTAAAACTGGTTCCCAGATTTTAACTGGTTTCCCAGTGAAAACCAGTGATGTCGTCATCATGGATGCTGGGAAAATTCAGACGAACCTGCAGACCTGCAGACAGACAGACAGAAACGGATGACTGCAGGTTTCACACCAGGATGGAAATATTTACAGATAAACTCAGAAATATTCAAATTAAACATGTTTTCTACATTTTAGAGAGAAGAGCAGATATTTATATGTCGTTAATAAAATTAAAGCCAAAAATTAACAATTTGGACAAAATGGATTCATTTTCCAAAATCATTTTTACCATTTTATATAAAAGCCACAATTTATAACTGAATATTTAGTGCAAGCTAAGTAGTGAGCTAACCATCAGCTACATCGTCAGCTTGTTAAATATTTAGTTAGCATGCTAAATTGTTAGCCTCAAACTAAATATTTTGTTTGTAAACTAGATATTTATCCTGTAAATTAAATATTTAGTTTGAATCTGATATAACTGAATTAATAATGTGGTGAAATGTGACAGGAAATTAATTTTCTGTTATTTGAAGATGATTAATTTATTATTAATTTTCCAGATTTCTGCTGCTAACTGGATTTGGCGCCTTTTAAAGAAACGGTTTGCAGGATTTACCTGCCGGGTTTTTCTCTGCGGAGCCGAACTCTGCAGACTGCAGCTGAAACACAGAAACACACCGGTCACCGTCTGACCCGATCGGGTCACCGTCTGACCCGATCGGGTCACCGTGAGACCTGATCGGTTCGGGTCGAGCAGCAGCAGGAACAGAACCACGTACTCGGGACAGGCCGCTCCTGGAGGATGCTGGGAAATACACCGACCTGGAGGCGCTGGAGCCTGGAACAGAGAGGAGAGCAAGGTTGGTCCAGATGGACGGGTTCTGGAAAAACCGGACCGTATCAGAACCAGGAGGCTCCATCAAAACCAGGCTTCATCAGAACCAGGCTTCATCAGAACCAGTGGGGTCCAGGCTCAGTCCGTACCGGTGTTCTGGTTCCGGTCCGGCAGTGAACGGGTCTTCCTCCTCAGTGGACCTGCAGACTTTCCCAGTTCTTCCTTCAGGATGATTTTCCCGAGGTTGGACTGGATCTGACCCGACAAAACAGAACTTCAGTCAGGAGCGCGGCTCAGACGCTGCAACGAGGGCAGGTTTGGAGGTGAACCGGGCCGCCGGGTTTGTTCCACAGGAAAAGATTTGAATAAAACTTCAATCTGAAAAACAGCTTTGAACATTTTTTCAGCTTGAATCTTTTTCTGTTTTCTTTTGAACAAACGTTTGGCCCTGATGTTTCTCCATACGACGGGTCCCGATCCTCACCTTGTTCAGCTCCTGGTTCTGCAGGACCCGAAGGCCCCACAGCTCGTCCTGCAGCTCCCCTTCATCCTCCTCCTCTTCCTCCCGCTGGTCCTTCCTCTGACTCTCTTTCTCTGCAGGATTTAAAGGGAACATGAGCTGCTGCGTGACTTTCTGCATATGGTGTGCGTGTGTGTGTGTGTGTGTGTGTGTACCGATCACGGCCAGTGACGGGGGGCAGGGCCAGTAGTCGGTCTCGATTTTGGACGGCTGGTTGGGATCTGGAGGCTGAGCTGCTGGGAACTTTGACGACTCGATGATCAGATCCTCGATGTGTTTCCCCTGAGGGACGGGCGAGGACGAGACGTCTACACACACACACACGCACACACACACGCACACACACACACACACACGCACACACACACACACACACACACACAGTCAGCATGTTAAAGCTGATTACAGGACGCGCCGCTGACCCACATTCAGTCAGAAACTCACCCTGCCTGTAGATTGGAGGCTTCTTATAGATATTGGAGCCGTTTTCTATCAAAAAAAAAACAAAAAATTCATCATAAACGACTAAAATTTAAATGATTAGAATTATTTAATAAATAAAACAGAAAAAGTCTTTTTTATTTTTTAGATTTAATCCAGTTTCCTCCTCAGACCTTCAGGTTTTTTATATTATTTGTGCATCTGCAGGTTTTAACGTTTGGTTGCCCTGGAGACTCAGAGCCGTTAGAAAAGTCACGTTTTCACCAAGTCATTCATCCATTCATAAACCTCAGAGCCTCAAACTAAACACTTAATAAGCAAACTAAATGTTTAGCTTCAAGTGAAAATACGACTGAAAAATGAGCCTGGGTTTTTCAGACTAAACGATGTAAATTATTGCAGATATTTTTGGTTGGACTTGCAGAAATGTTTTTCCAGAGTGGAGCTTTGTGCCGTTACCGGGTCGGTGGAAATGCTGCATGGCGCTCTTGCTGCCCGCCGGGTGTGGGATGGCGGCGATGGGTGTGTTCGGCGCCGGCGGTGTGTGTGAGCTCTGGGTTCTGCTGCTCTGGAAGGTGGAACCGGGTGAAGAACCGCCAGGCGACCGGTTCTCCAGCCAGTCCCTGGACTCCTTGGACGAGTTCTGGGAGGAAACAGAGCAGGAGGAAATGGAAAGGAAGTGAATTCATGTCATTTAAACCAGTCTGGATAAAAACCAACTCAGGGTTTGGGGGCCGAATGCGGCCCACCAGAAGCTTTTCTGTGGTCCTGTAGAGCCACCCGGTCCTCAGGTACAGCTAGCAGGGGACCAGAGGACCGGGTTTGGGTTGGGAGCCGCTGCTTTAATAAACTCTCTTCCTCCAGGTTCAACAATCACTGAAATTCACTCAGATCAACACATTTCTGCTGATGTTTTCAATATAATGAATAATTTGGAGCTTTTTACAAATTTTCAGCAATAATGATGAAAAGCGTCGGGTTCATGTGATGCTGCCTCCGACCTGCAGGCGGCGGTGTTTCTCACTTCTGCTGCTTCAGACACAGAATCTCCTGCTAATGTTTCTAAAGTATAGAAATATACTTCAGAAATAAAATTTATTTCTAAAGTATATTTTAGAAATATGCTCCAGAAAATCTGAAATTTTAATAAAATCACAGAAACAACCTTCAAGTCTGACTTTCAGGAGACCCATCAGAACCACAGAAAGGTCCAAACAAATCTGCAGATTCCCTGCTGCTGCTAGGCAACAGCCAGTAGCAACCAGGTGCAACCCGTAGCAACCAGGTGCGGCCCATAACAATCAGGTGCAACCCGTAGCAACCAGGTGCGGCCCATAGCAACCAGGCGTAACCTGTAGCAACCAGGTGCAGGCTCCTGTCAGTTCGCCGCCTCCAGAACATGTGAGGAGAAAACCTGCAGCCTGATGATGATGATGATGATGGTGATGATGTATCAGGGCCCCGTCTCCATGGAGACACATTAGGCTGAACGATGAAGAGTGATGAAGAGGAGGTGTTTACCTCTGGGGAGGCAGGAGGAGAGACGGAGCGCGGAGACAAAGATCTCTGGAAGAAAAAACAGGAGAGAAACAGATTCAACAAAAACTGGAAGAAGACAAAACCTGGCAACACGCTAGCTAGCTAGCTAGCTAGTTAGCTAGCTAACTAAGTAACTAACTAACTAACTAGCTAACTAACTAACTAACTAACTAACTAACTAAGCAGCGACTGGTTTCTATCTTCTCCCAGTTAAACCAGTTGGGTTCCATCAGTTCAAGTTTTACAGCAAAAGAAGAAAAACAGAAAAGCTGTAAACCAATCCCTGGAACCACTAGAGGTCAGTGAAGGTCAGTAGAGGTCAGTGAAGGTCAGTAGAGGTCAGTGAAGGTCAGTAGAGGTCAGTGAAGGTCAGTGAAGGTCAGTAGAGGTCAGTAGAGGTCAGTGAAGGTCAGTAGAGGTCAGTGAAGGTCAGTAGAGGTAGGTGAAGGTCAGTAGAGGTCAGTGAAGGTCAGTAGAGGTCGTGACCTCCAGAGGACTGTAGCTGTAGTGCGGTTGGTAGATCATCAGGTCGGGTCTCTCGATGTCCAGGATGGCTTTGTCTCTGGGCAGCGCCGCCAGGTCCTTGTAGCCGATGACGCCATCCTCCACTCGGGCCTGCAGAGACGCATGGGGTTAGAGGTCAGAGACGCCCAAGGTCACGTCAAGGTCGCCTGAAGGAAGTTCGTCTGAATCTCACCACGATGGCAGCGGCGGGGGATCCGGGAACGCCGCTCCCTCTGAGCGACAAGACGCTGCCTGGAGACGTCTGCGCCACCTGCTGCTCCGCACACAGAGGGACAGGAAGAGGTCAAAAGGTCGGCTGGAGGTCACCAGACTCCTCCCACTGAAAACACTCACCTTGGGCATCATCATGCCTGCTGATTGGTCAGTTCCTGAGGAGACACAGGAATACAGCCAAATTAAAACCACACAGAGAGAAACCAGACTGGAGGTTCTGGTTTAAACTGGGAGGAACCTGAACCAGCCTGGAGGTTCTGGTGGTTCAGCAGGAGGAGGATGGTGTCGGGTTTACAGGATCGGATCGTAAACCTCTGGATTTTGTCTCTGGTCAGATTATTTGTTTGGACTCGATCAGAACTCCCAGCATGCCCGGCTGCGGTGCCTCTTTGTGCGATGAGTCCGACAGACACAAAGGGACGGTTCCAGAAGGCCCGGCTGTGGGCGGGAAGCGGCATTCAGAACCGCCGGGTGTTTTTACCTCACAGAGAAAAGGCGGATCATCTCTGCATCAGGAGCTTCTCTGTTCTGTTTTCTGGGCCGATCAGCACCTGGAAACAGACACACCAGGAAAACTGGACTCAAACTCCAACCGTTTATCAACTCCAAACATCTGGTGCAGCAAATCGGCTACAGAAACAACAAACTACGGTTCTGTTGGTACTTTTTAAAAGGAAAAATGGGTCATTCAACAAACATGATCACAGTAAACTTAAAGACCTTAAACTTACTGAATAAACTCTCCAGAAACAAACTTTAAGGCAGAAAATGGCTGCAGTTAAATGATTTCTCTGGAGTTTAATCAGAGCATCGTCAGCGCGCTCCAGCAGGGGGCGCTGCAGACTCCCACATCTGAGCCACATAGATCTAGAGGCTGCAGAAAACTCCACCTAGAAGTTCAGACCAGCGAAGCGCATCTAGAAATAAAGATCTGCTCCAGCTCTGAAGGATAAAATACTTTAATTTGCATCGTTTTCCATTAAATTTGGTGTTTCTTCACGTTTTGATTTGTTGGGTTTAAAATAACAGTTTGATACGTTTCGGGTTCAGTTAATTCAAGACTAATAAATATTCAGTTTTTACTTTATTCAATTAAATATTTTAAATGATCAGGGACTGAAAAATATTTTGGATATTTTGCAACTAAAAATGATACTTTATACCTGGATTTTGATTTGTTTTTAGGTTTTGCTGATCAGGAGGTTTTAGATGAAACTGCGGTTTGTTCCGACTGAATCTGGACTTTTACATTTGTCTTTAAATTCATTAACATTCAGAAACTGGACGTCTAACTGTGATTACTGGGCTGTAGAACCGACACTGATCATCGATCAGAATCCGGTGGGCTGATCAGACTCTGAATAATTGATACCTTAATGGTTTGCTGACAGCCAGACTGGGAGCTCTGGGAGTTGTGGTCACTTCCTGCAGCTGAAACCTTCATTCATGAAACTAAAGTCATTTATCATCATCAGGAGCAAATTTCTCAGTTTACAAAACCTCAAATACGCCGATCAGACACGACATTTTGTTTTTGAGGTTTTGTGTAGGACGATTTTAAATCTTAAATCTAAAAACTTAAAGACAGACATGAAACTTTATTCAACTGAAAGTTTACAAAACAGCCAAGTAAATTAGCAATTCAGTATTCAACTAGAAAAATGAAAGCTAAGTGTGCTAAAGTGAAAATTGAAAAATTAGCTCTGTTATTAGCACGTTGGCAGTGGCGTGTCAATCTGAAAGCTTTTAGTGGCAGCAAGAGGGAATACCTGGAGGAAACATGTTCACAACGAGAAGCTTTATGCCACAAGGTGGCCACACTAACCACTAACAGCTAACCGCTAACCTCTAACCACTAACTGCAAACCACTAACCGCTAACAGCTAACCACTAACTGCTAACAGCTAACCACTAACTGCTAACAGCTAACCACTAACTGCTAACAGCTAACCACTAACTGTTAACCGCTAACCTCTAACCACTAACTGCAAACCACTAACCGCTAACAGCTAACCACTAACTGCTAACAGCTAACATCTAACCACTAACTGTTAACCGCTAACATCTAACCACTAACAGCTAACCACTAACTGCTAACAGCTAACATCTTACCACTAACTACAAACATCTAACCACTAACTGCTAACTGCTAACATCTAACCACTAACTGTTAACCGCTAACATCTAACAGCTAACATCTAACCACTAACTGCTAACTGCGGGTCAAATAATTCTTCTTTCTACATTATTAATCATGTTTGATTTTCTTCAGGAAATTCTCTACAAATAATAAAACAAATTATTTCTTTCTATCATACTAAAAGCTGTGGATCTACAGACTCCTGACCTTTGACCCTGATCCACCTGAAACTGAAGCAGAATCAGAATCAGAATTAGGAAAAGATCATTTTCAGCTCAGAAATGATCATTAATCAACAACTGATTCATTTCTGCAGAAGAGAACAAACAGCAGCAGAAAGTAAAACTGCCATCACCCAGAGGTCAACCAGAGGTCAACCAGGGGTCACCAGAGGTCAAATTTACTGTCTGTAACTTTAAAAATGAACTCACAGCTCATTCTGCTCTGACTCACTAATCAGCTGCTTCTCCACCTCTGACCCCGGCCTGCAGACAGGAAGTGATGCGTTCAGAGGAGGAAGAGGCGCCGCTCCGTCTCAGGAGAGCGACCCGCTCCAGTCTGCCGGGTTCTGGTGATCGGATAGGTTCTGATCCGTCAATGCAGATCTGTGCTCCTGTTCTCTGTGCGTCTATTTCAGGAAGCAGCTTCATTTCCAGGAACCGGACTCTGTTGCTAGGCAACGAGCCGAAGATGAAATGGACACCAGAAAGTCCCTGCCGGTTCTGCTGAGTGGGATGCTGCCGATCTGTCGGGTCCGCCAGGAATGCTGGGAGATGTCTGCCCGTTGCTAGGTTACCTCCCCGCGCCGTCCAATGAGCCGGCAGGATGAGGCGACGCTGCCAGTGCCAGACCACCCTGAAGGGGTCACAGAGGCAGCGGGCCAGCCCCGCCCGCCTGCCACGCCCCGGGCATTAAATCAAACACCCATCAGTCTGATTCTCTGGTCAACATGCAGGAAACTCCTGACTGTCAGTGAATGCACCGTTGATGTTTATTTTTTCTTCCTTCATGTTTCATAAAACGAGATGAAGTTTCAGGTTTCAACTCAGAGTTACTGACTGACATTAACTCAGAGTTACTGACTGACATCAACTCAGAGTTACTGACTGACATTAACTCAGAGTTACTGACTGACGTTAACTCAGGATTACTGACTGACATTAACTCAGAGTTACTGACTGACATCAACTCAGAGTTACTGACTGACATTAACTCAGAGTTACTGACTGACGTTAACTCAGAATTACTGACTGACATTAACTCAGAGTTACTGACTGACATCAACTCAGAGTTACTGACTGACGTCAACTCAGAGTTACTGACTGACATTAACTCAGAGTTACTGACTGACATCAACTCAGAGTTACTGACTGACATCAACTCAGAGTTACTGACTGACATCAACTCAGAGTTACTGACTGACATTAACTCAGAGTTACTGACTGACATTAACTCAGAGTTTACCGCCTGTTTGTCTCCGTCTCTTTGTCTCCACACCAGCCGCTGTAAATTATCGCATTAGCATCGCTGTGGCGGTCGTTAGTGCCGGTCACTGACTTCCTACCTAACATCACAGCCAGCTGGTGCTGCGTTCAGGAACTGCAGGGAACTGTGACATTTCAAAGAAGATATGGCTGCATTAAGCAGATTAAAAGACAAAATAGCCAATAAATGAGGAGAAATATTTGACTTGTTCACTAAACTGTAGAGACTTTCACTTTTATACTGTTTTAAATGTATTAAATGTATGATTAGAAAATGATTTCTAGTCATTTTCTCTCTGGATTTTATGATTTTCTGCCCGTCTCTGTTGCCGTTCGATTCACAGCAGAATCTCATTCAGTACGGTTCAGAATCAATTAAAAAATATCCCAAAATCTGTTTAAAAACAGTAACAAAGCATGAAGCTCTCGGCCTCCATTTTGTATCAACGTTGCCATGGAGACGGTACTGGAAGCTATGTGTGAGCAGAAATCACCACAAACAGAGAAAACACAGCCGGTGGGCGGAGCCACGCAGCCGGTGGGCGGAGCCACGCAGCCGGTGGGCGGAGCCACGCAGCCGGTGGGCGGAGCCACGCAGCCGGTGGGCGGAGCCACGTCACTCACAGCTCTGGGCTGTGATTGGTCAGAAGTTTGTTTCTGTGTTTTATGCAGAAATGTTGATATTTCTCTTTAAATTGTTTGCTTCCAGGATCCTGTTTGTACCGATGACAGTGAATAAACGGGTTTCCTGTAACGGTGAGCTGTTTCTCTGCTGCTCATTTAGCAGCATTGATTGGCAGCGCTAAGACCCGCCTCCTGGCAGGAATCATCCTGGATAATCATTTTAAAAATCAAATCATAACTCTGTAAAAGACTGGTCGGACCTGGTCCATCTCTGAGCTAATGAGCAGGAATCCCATCCGGATGGTTCAGGAATCTGAATCGATCAGGATCCCAGAATCCAACTGAATCCAGTGGATCCCAGATTTATTTAACGGGTTTAACAGCAGGATGAAGAACTGCAGCTGCTCTTCCTCCTCTTCCTCCTGCTGCAGTTTGCTGCAGTCTCATGTTGAACATGTGGAAGTGGGTCACAGACTGAAATCTGCTGAGTCACAGTTTGCCGAGTCATGATGCAGCAGAGCTGGAAAAAAAACATTTTCTATCTGATGATCGTTTCTCCTCCTCATCAGGGTAAATATTCCTGAAGTTTTACAAATCCAGTTCAGATGAACCTCAGCTTCTGCATAGCAACAGCTGCTGGTTGCTATGCACATTTTGTTATTATTGGATGCATTCAGGTTCACATCTGGTTTCGGGAAAAACTTCACTTCAATCAGGAGTTCGTTCTGAAGCCACAGGAGTTCTGGAACTTCCTGTCTGACAGGAAGGTCAGTAAACGCACCACAAAGAGACCTGAACCTTTCTGTCACGAGATACAGTCTGGATTATACATGGAACCTGAAGGCACCACTAGCTGTTCCCACAGAACCTGAAGGCACCACCAGCTGTTCCCATAGAACCTGAATGCATCACCAGCTGTTCCCACAGAACATGAAGGCATCACTACCTGTTCCCATAGAACCTGAATGCATCACCAGCTGTTCCCACAGAACCTGAAGGCATCATTACCTGTTCCCATAGAACCTGAAGGCACCACTAGCTGTTCCCATAGAACCTGAAGGCATCACCAGCTGTTCCCACAGAACCTGAAGGCATCACTACCTCTTCCCACAGACCCTGAAGGCACCACCAGCTGTTCCCAAAGAACCTGAAGGCACCACTAGCTGTTCCCATAGAACCTGAACTCGTGTGTGTGTGTGTGTGTGTCCTGTCTCTTATCTCAGCCCACAGCTGTAGCGACCACGCCCAGCCTCACAGTATCGGCCGCTCTCATTGGTCGACGCAGACGTCAGCGTCTTCCAGCCGTTGGTTCTGATTGACAGGAAGTCAGAGTTTTCTTGTTGTTTTTTTTTCAGGAAGTCAGAGTTTTCTTGTTGTTTTTTCAGGAAGTCAGAGTTTTCTTGTTGTTTTTTCAGGAAGTCAGAGTTTTCTTGTTTTTCTTTCCTCCAGCAGCTAAAAGTTGTCAGGAAACTTTTTCTCCTCAATTTTACATTAAAGCATAAAATTGGAGAAAGAAATGTTTCTTTTTTTCTGTTTTTCTGAAACATTTGAGTTTTTCCACTGAAATGCTGATGAAGTTTAATCAAACTGGCCTCCTTCTCGCTGTCCAGCTGTTGATCGGCCATGTTGCCATGGCAACAGCAGCTGGATCAAGCAGGATTTGAGTCAGACTGAGACAATCTGTCAGATCAGATCCTGGTTTGTTTCATCTGGTTTTTAATCCCGTCTTCATTTCCATCTCAACAGTTTTTCCTTTTGTCCGTATTCTGTCGTTTCTCCTCGCTCTTCCTGTCTCTTCCTTTCACATGCTTCCTAAATCTGCCTCCTGCTTCCTTCCTGTTTCATTCCTCAGACCTTCCTGTTTTCCTTTCAAACCGCTTCCTCTCTAACTTCCTCCTTTCTTCTCCTAGCTCCCTGCTTCCTCTCTACGATTCCTCGTGTCTCTGGTTTCCTGACGGACCTGAAGGTGTCTATCGGCTCAGCTTAACATTCCTGCAGCAGAGCCGGACCCCGCCGGGCCTCGCCGGGCCCCCTTGGCCCCCCGCAGCCCTCTCAGATAAGAGCCCAGGCCGCTGCAGCAACACGTCGGTTATTTCTGGAGTTTTATCTGATCTGGAGCAAAAACATGTCCCAGAAGCGGAACCACAAACAGCTGAAGCTGCTTTTATCTCGACCTTTGACCTCCAGACGAACTGAATCTGAACATTTCTGCTGACAAACAAAAAGTTTCAAGACGTTTTAAAGGTTTAAAAACTCTGAGTTTGGAGTTTTAAAAACAGAAGCAGGAGGAGAAACTCCAGTCAGAGTCAAATCTTTATAATTCAATGGTTTAGATTTTCTGAAGAAATGTTTGATTTAGTAAAAATCAATTAAACATCAGAGAAATATTTACAGTGTAGATTAAAAATTAATTAATTAACATTAATATTAGAGTCAATAAGCAGGAAGGGCAGAGAAAAGTATCATGTATGTATCCAGGATGGATGGATGGATGGATGGATGGATGGATGGATGGATGGATGGATGGATGGATGGATGGATGGATGGATGGATGGACATTACATTCTGGGTTTTGTTCTGTTTTCTTCAGAATAATTGTGAAACATCAGATATTGTAACATTTGATCCTTTATCAATAATCAAAGTGATCGGTGATCGTCTGGCTGAACGGCTTCTTGCTGCGGCCCGACCGACCGGAGCAGAACCAGGTTCTGGTTGTGTAATCCGGGAGAAGATGACTCATGTTTCCAGAAATAGAGGAACCTAGAGAGACGTTCAGGGACCGTCCAAACAGAGAGACGTTCAGGGACCGTCTGAACAGAGAGACGTTCAGGGACCGTCTGAACAGAGGCGTTCAGGGACCGTCCGAACAGAGAGACGTTCAGGGACCGTCTGAACAGAGGCGTTCAGGGACCGTCTGAACAGAGGTGTTCAGGGACCGTCCGAACAGAGGCGTTCAGGGACCGTTTGAACTCAGAGCCACTCAGCCAGAATCAAATGGGCCCAGGATGAAGAGGGAGGAGAACCGGGCCGACCCAACAGAACCAGATCCAGACTGAGATTAAACATTTAAATGAAACCCAAACAGCCGGAGTGAAACCAGCAATCAGGGTGTCTGGTTGCCGTGGCAACCACCGGTCGGTTTGGACCCAGACACAAACTGTTTACTGGAGTTTCGGCCGATGAGACGATTCAGGAAGAGAAACTAAAAAACTGAACCTGGAGCAGAAACGACTGATTCTGTTTTACAGTGTAGAGATCTGATCACACTGTAAATAAAACAAAACTAACTTATAAATAATGTTTCACTGGAGTTTATTTAAAGTGAAAAATGTTTTGAAATTATCAGCCAGTGAAACTTTTCCATCAATATGAATAAAATATTGACCTAAAATAACATTTAGTATCAACATGAAGCGTTTTTTATAAGTTTAATATTTTGGGTTTTTGCAGTGCAGCCGTCCCAGCTGGTTCAGCTAAAGGTCAGAGGTCAGAGCAGGAAGCTCAGAGGAATGATGTCCATCTCCTCTGCAGGCCTCAGCCGGCAGGTTAAAGGTCAGGACAGGGTTAAAGTTAAAGCACGGTGGTGGCAGAGTGATGGTGACCCAGTGGGAGTCCGAACTGGGTCACCAGCAGAACCATGAGCCCAAACAAGCAGCTGGAAGGGTCTAGTCAAAGCCCAGCCTGTTGTTTCAGCGTCTCCTCACTGAGATGATTAAATTAATAAATCTCTCCTTCATGGATCAGATAAATATCGGCTCCATTGCTACGGTAACCAGGTCAGGGTTCTGACCAGGAGAGTCCGGTCCAGAACCAGAACATCAGAGGTTTCCTCTGCAGGAGCCGGCGCCGCGTTTCCCCTCAGAGGCTTTGATGCTGCAGCCGCCTCCGCTTCCTCTGTTTGGACTGAGACAGAACCGGCCAGAACCGGCCCGGTTCTACAGAACCACACAGAATCAGCCCCGGCCCAGGTTCTGATGGACCTCCTGAGCTTCATCTCTGGATGTTTTCTATGAAACTGCAGAGTTAGAAAACCTGCTGAGCCCGCCGGGTTTTTATAATAAAGATGTTAAGTTGACAGGAAATGTAAAAATATTACTGTTACATGAAAACATCTCCAGTG